>JAWQFJ010018456.1:0-50000 GCA_034096865.1 Theodoxus fluviatilis
CAGCAGCGGAGGCACCGAGGAGAAAAAAAAAGAAGGGAAAATCAAGGGTAAGAAGAAGGGTAATTACTGAACGTTGTTCACACACAAAGGCCCTTCCACTCGCCAGAAAACATAAGACACTTCCTCACAGATTCAGAAAGGAAAGCAGAAGACGCTCTGAGACAAGCCATGGATGGATGCGTTCCTGCGCTGCAAAACAGTTTGGGCATATAGGGCCATTCATTCCAGCCCACCAAAAATGTAGCAATTAGAAAACATAAGCTCTTGTTCAGGCAATGCACTTTCGACCAAGCTTGGCCCTGGCAATATCCCAGCATGTCATAACAAGTGGGGACACTTTCCATTGGGCAAATGCCTACAATGCGCACCAACAGTTTATCTATCCCCCTGGTGAAATGAACACACTGGATACCAGATTGGCGTTCAAATTTCGTGCTAGCTTGCTGGCTGAATATTTGTCCCAAAGTGGGCGCGCAAGTTGGGCCCCAAGGGATTTGTCAAGTGGGCCGAGGTTCTCTCCATTTACTTCATTCGGCCATTGTTGTATTTGATGGGAAAACACAGAATTAATGCAATTTGTGTCCCCCCTTAGTGATAACCCTTGGCAAGGCAGATTCATACAGTGAGGAAAGGGACGTAATGGGGCATCGGCCCCTATCAGTTTTGTCAAAATTACCCAGACATGTTTTCAGAAACCCAGCAAGTACCACCCACCCCACGCATGGGGCGAGTCACCCTGGCTTATTGCGAGTACCCTGAAAACCTGATCTTCTCCCTGTTACGTCTCTGACAAACGAGTCCACCCCGGTCACTCCCAACCTGCTTGCCAGAGATTGAGGGGGGACTCCCCCCTGCAGGACAAATGAGCTCCCCCCACCACTTTTTGGTCTGCCCAACCGGGATTGGCTGCCTTGCCAGTAAGGCCCGTGGAAGGAAGGCGGCAGATTGACTAATCATTAATTCAATAGTATAAATTTAATATACTATAAGAATCTAATTTAAGTAATACCTAATAAGTTTAATACATGGAATAAGCAATCTTGTGTATTTAGTGCACCAAACCTTCTGTACAGACTCACCAACTGGCGCCTGGTACCCAAATAACCACATTCACAGATTCCCCCACGCGGGGCGCGCCGGGACCCATCTCTCATCCAACAAAAGGCCTTTGACCACAAGCCATCCATACAACAACAATAAATTACAACACTTCAAAGCAGGGGATCTGAGGAATGGATACACCAACAAACATACATTTGATCCACGACGAAAGAAGGGAAAACCTTACGCAATCAGAAGAAACGAAAAAAGAGCCAGCTCGGAAAAACATGGTGAGGTCACCCCCTTCTCAAGTTGGCGGGACCCCTTAAGAAATCAGGTGAGAGAGGTGGGTGTGCCATCCCACCGGGGGCAGGGCCACCAGCCGGCCAGACGGGGCGTTCCAGAACGGAGAAGGGCATTGAACCTGTAAAAAACTACAACACTCACCAACGGAGATTTAATTGTAACCAGTGTGTACGTTAGGGAATAGATTTCCGAGGAAGCTTTACTTTGCTTGCGCCTGAGATTTGCGGAATGGAAGTAGCAAATACGGGAGCATGGTTTTGCTTGGATATGTCCCGAGAGGGGGATGCCCCTAAAGGAGTGGTACCACAGGAAGCAAGAGTACCATCAAAAGTGGGGGGACGCCATGTTTTTCACTGGTGCTTGGTCCACATGATCGGCGGTTTATCTCCCTTCCCTTCAGCCACGGAGACCGTGCTGCGCCCCGCTGCTTTTGGGAACGTGGCTTGCAGGAGCCCGGTGGTTTCCAAATCTTTGTGCTGTTGCCGTGAAGGGGCGGAGACCCCCGCCAAAACCGGAATTACACACTTGTAATTACGCAATCTGCCAGCCCTTGAAGTGGGGGTGACCCTGGGCACGTGAACCCAGGTCTAATAACACACAAGCGGCCAAGTGCGTCCAGGAAGAAAGGAGTTTGGGGCCCGAACTGGAGTTGCAAAAAGTGTTGGGGCATGAACAGTGTCAAGCAAAAACAGGCACCCCATCTCTTGTTGTGGGTGGGGGGTCCAAAGTTACCTGGCCTGAGTCTGTTTTTACTGTGCACCTCGACAATGTCCTCGGCGTTTAATTACGCCTGGCATCACGGCGAGGTAAACACAGCCTAGCACTGAGAGCAATGCTCGGGACAATGGGAGATTACGAGGGCTTACACCCCCAATGACAGTGGAATCACTCTCGATAAGCCCGAGACTTGACCGTGCCCCAACAGGCATAACTTCAGTTTTATCTGTATTGAGCTTGAGTTTGTTTCTGTTCATCCATGCGAGTACATCATCAACGCATGTCTTGATATCTGACTGTACATAAGGAAATTCCTTGACTGCTGAGCTCTTCGACAACTCTGTGTCGTCTGCATATCTGAAAATCACACTCATGCTTAGCTATCACATCTGAAAGGGGTTGCGAGTACAGAGTGAACAAAACTGGTCCTAAGACCGAGCCTTGCGGAATACCAAAAATCAATGGAGATGGTGTAAGCCTGGAAAAGCAGGTGGCACAGTAAGCCTGGAAAAGCAGATGGCACAGTAAGCCAGGAAAAGCAGATGGCACAGTAAGCCTGGAAAAGCAGATGGCACAGTAAGCCTGGAAAAGCAGATGATGCAATAAGCCAGGAAAAGCAGATGGCACAGTAAGCCTGGAAAAGCAGATGGCGCAGTAAGCCTGGAAAAGCAGATGACACAGTAAGCCAGGAAAAGCAGATGGCACAGTAAGCCAGGAAAAGCAGATGGCACAGTAAGCCAGGAAAAGCAGATGGCACAGTAAGCCTGGAAAAGCAGATGGCACAGTAAGCCAGGAAAAGCAGATGGCACAGTAAGCCAGGAAAAGCAGATGGCACAGTAAGCCAGGAAAAGCAGATGGCACAGTAAGCCAGGAAAAGCAGATGGAGACGTAAGCAAATGGCAACATACTGATCCCATATCTAATCCAGTGGCGACATATTGATCCTGCATCTAGTCCAGTGGAAAGAGTCTATATACGACCTCCAGTAGAAATACAAAATAAATAATAGGTCACACTGAACATCATGGTGAAAAAGTCTAAGGAAATACAGGATGCAGGTGTGGCTACATGACACGACAGCAACAGCATGCAGGGCCTGAGGTGCCACGTCAGCTGACCACCTGCTCCAACACTGCTGCTGGAGATTCTACGCGAGTGACGCAATCCAAGTTCCACTCACCATAGTTCCATCCTCCTCCACCAGGAACATGCTTTCCAGCAACGAGTCCTGAAAGAGACATCATTCTTATGACAAATTGGAAGGCAATATATTGCAATGCAGTATACTGATTAATAACGATACCTTCCACAGCAAACAGATTCCAAATCTACAGAAACATGTTGAAATCAACTCTGATAGCATATTTGACGAGATACGTAGGCAATTTTGTTTATTGTTCTTAATGATGTCTTTAGACTTTTAGTGAATAATCCATACTGCGTTCGACAGAAATACAACTTTGATAAATGATTTTAGCATGAAGCAGAGATGCCTCATGATGGCTTGAAAAAATTATTCAAGAGATTTCAAAATTGGGGTCTTATAATTCAGCTTTCAGAATGGAATAAATGAGAGAGAGAAAATAATATATGTAAGATTTGAAAATTGGGGGTGGCACAAATGGGGGGGGTGGGGGGGCTAAAAGGGGGGGGGGGTGTGTTGGGCGGGGGCACTGTTGCGCGGGTAGGGCCAGGGGGTGGGGAGGGGGGGGGGTAAGGGTCGGGGTGGTGGGGGTGGCGGGTGGCTGGGTAGGGAATTGCGGGGTGGCCTTCGGGGGGGGGGGGTAAGCGGGTGTGGGCGGGTAGGCGGGGGGGTTGCAGGGCGGTTCAGGTGGGTTTGGTTTTGGCGGGGGGGTGGAGGGGGGGAGGGTTTGTTGTCTATGGCTGCGGGGGGGAAAGGGGTGGGTGGTGGGCGGAGGGGGGGTTGTGGGGGGAGGTATGGGCGGCGGTAGCCGTGGGCGGCGGTGCGGTTTGGAAATGGGGTGTGGCTGGGGGGGGGGGGGGGAAGTTCGGGGGTACCGGGGGGGCTGGGGGGACAGGGCGCGTGGGGGCGGGGTTGTGGGCGGTGGCCTGTGTGGTGGGGGATGTGGAGAGTGGGGGAGAGGCGGGTGGGCCGTGGTCGGGGGCGGGGAGGTTGGGGCGGGTTGTGTGTTGGGGGGGCGGCACGCGGGGTTGCTGTGCGAAGTGGAGAGGGGGGCCGGTTAGGGGTAGTGGGGAGCGGGGTTGCCGTGGGGAGGGCCTGGGTGGTGGAGCGGGGGTGGGATGTGGCGTTGGAGGCGGAGTGAAGGGTGGGGTGCTGGGGTGGGGCGGGGTTGTGTGTGGAGGGTGGGGTTGTGGGGGTGATGTTGGGTGAAGGCGGGGGGGTAGTTGGGGGGAGGGGGCCCTGTGTGAGCGGGTCGTGGGTGGGGGGGGGGGGTTTGGGGGGGGAGTGAGAACCGTCGGAGCGGGGAGTTGACGGGTGCAGTGGGAAGGGGGGAGAGAGGGGGCGGAGGGACGGGGTTGGTGGGGTGGATGGTGGGGAACGGGGGGCTTTGGGGGCAGGCGGTGGGGCCGTTGTTTGTGTGTGGGAGGGGTTGGAGACGGGGGGGAGGCTGCGGGGACGGGTGCCGTGGGGAGTGGAGGGGGGAGTGGGCGGGGGGGGGTGTGGGGGAGAATTGCGCAGGTGGAGGGTCCCAGGGGTGGCGGGCCTTGTGGGTTGCGTGCGGGGACGGGCGTTGGGGGCTGGTGGTGCTGGGTCGTGGAGGGTTCCCTGCGGGCCGTGCCCTGGGTTGGGAGGTTGGGGGGGGTGGGGTTGACGGGGGGGGTTTTAGGGGGGGGGGGTGGGGGCTCGGTTGTGGGGTGGGGGGTGTCGTTGGGGCGGGGGTGGGCAGGTGATTTTGCGAGCGGCGGGGGTTGGGGGAAGTGGCTCCGGGGGAGGTGGTGGTTCCGCGGCTTGGGTTTTGTGGTGGGGGGGTGGGTGTGTGGGGGGTGGGGGGGAGGGGCTTTGGGTTTTTGCTGGGGGGTCTTTGTGGGTGTGTGGGTCTTTGGTGGGGGTAGGGGGGCTGGGTGGTGGTAGTGGGGCGGGGTGGGAGCTGGGGATGTGTGGGCGGGGTGGGGGTGCGGGGGGCGGTGGGCGGGCGGGGGTTTTTTCGGGGGGGGCGTGCGTGGTGGATAGTTTTGGTGGAGCGCCACTTTGAATTATGTGTAGTTCTGTGGGTTGCTCCATGCGGCGGTGGGGTGTGTGTACTGCTTTATGAGGGTGTTCTGTTAATGTTTATGGCGCAAGCGTGGACAGTTTTGCGATTGTCAGAGAGGCACTCGTGAATCGGAGTCACGTTTAAAACTTGGGCATTTGGACTTTGGAGAAGACTAACGGATCGGGATACGGGTGTAAGATCTCATATGTGATGTAATTGGTAAGTTTGTCAGAGTTGTCTGCCGAAGGTTAGTTATAATTGTTGATGTGATAGTAACGCCCATAAGATCTGAGCATGAGCATTGGCCTAGACCACAGACTAAGACAGACGGCCGACGGTGATAGGGGAAATGGGCCTAGACACAGACCAGGACATGACGGCGACGGTGATGGGGGGGGGGGGGGGGAATGGGCCTAGACACAGACAGCAGACATGACGGCCGACGGTGATGGGGTGGAATGGGCCTAGACACAGATTAAGACATGACGGCCGACGGTGATGGGGGGAATGGGGCCTAGACACAGATCAGTACATGACGGCCGACGGTGATGGGGGGAATGGGCCTAGACACAGACCACTACATGACGGCCGACGGTGATGGGGGGGGGGAATGGGCCTAGACACAGATTAAGACATGACGGCCGACGGTGATGGGGGGGGAATGGGCCTAGACACAGATTAAGACATGACGGCCGACGGTGATAGGGTGAAATGGGCCTAGACACAGACCAAGACATGACGGCCGACGGTGATGGAGGGGAATGGGCCTAGACACAGACCAAGACATGACGGCCGACGGTGATGGGGTGGAATGGGCCTAGACACAGATTAAGACATGACGGCCGACGGTGATGGGGTGGAATGGGCCTAGACACAGATTAAGACATGACGGCCGACGGTGATGGGGGGGAATGGGCCTAGACACAGACCAAGACATGACGGCCGACGGTGATGGGGTGGAATGGGCCTAGACACAGATTAAGACATGACGGCCGACGGTGATGGGGTGGAATGGGCCTAGACACAGACCACTACATGACGGCCGACGGTGATGGGGGGGAATGGGCGTAGACACAGACCACTACATGACGGCCGACGGTGATGGGGGGGAATGGGCCTAGACGCATGAGGGCCGAGTGTGGTCCGTGGGAGTATTTCAGGCAAGGTTGTCGCGATGCTTTCGAATACCTGAGGCGGGCTTCTCTGAGTATGGATGTGCAATCCAAAGCAATCCAAAGAAATCCAAAGCAATCCAAAGCAATCCAAAGCAATCCAAAGCAATCCAAAGTAATCCAAAGGGCGTTGCCGGTAATATTCTAAAGTGATTGCTGTAAGCATACAGGGTATAAAAAATAGGGCGAAAAAACAGACAGAACCCGGTTTAGGAAACGGATTTATCACGAGAACTGACTGGTTGGACTTAGTGTATGATAACAGCAATAATTTATTTATAGACCGGAGATGCGTTTTGAATTGCTTTGGATTGCATTCCCATTGCAAACACGCCGCTGGGAGAGCTACGAGTTCTACGGGAAGACTTTGTCATAAGAGACGTCGATAGATTCGTAATAAAGTGTGTGTTGTCAAAGTGTACATTTTTAGATGTATACATGCAGGAAGTATCCCATTTTGTTCTCTATGGTGGAGAAAACCTATCTATAAAAAAGCACAGTTCAAAAAATACCTAGCTGGAATATAAAACACACACACACACACACACACATACAAACACACACACGCGCGCGCGCGCGCGCGCGCGCGCGCGCACACACACACACACACACACGCACGCACGCACGCACAAGCAAACATTCAATACAAAGTTGTTTGCATATATGCTTAGTTTATTAGCTTGAATTTGGAAATTTCGACTTTGCTTCTGTTGTCTCCCTTTTGGTTTTTTCCTTCCCCCCCACCCCCACCCCACCCCCCACCCCCACCCCCCACCCCCCACCCCCCACTCCCCACCCCCCATCCCCCTTTACCTGGAATGTCTCCGTCTTGGATATGTGACAGAGAATGTGATAGTTAAAGCATTAGGCAAAATAAAGATATTGAAAAAGTTGTAGGTGGTATCTCAGCGAGATGTGTTAGGAATGTTAGTTCATTGATTAGGACGCTCACTTGGACAAGGGATAACACGGTGGATACAGTGTGAATGCCTCTACCAAAAGCGGTCTTTGCCGAAGCAATAACGTTATATAGTGCCAAAATATATAATTTCTATGAGAACGCGTTTGAATTTTCGGTACGTCCTAATGTGACGAACCCTTTCCCTCCCAAATGTATACCGTCAAACCTCCTTGTAAAATCAACCATTTTTACTTTGACTCAACGGCAAGAAGCTGACCTGTATGAAAGTGAACAGTCTAAGATTTCAAGTGTTAGCCCCATGTGGACTGTTTGAGTAATAACCCTACATTTGTTGAGTGAAATTAACTTCGTTTTCTTTCACATGGGCACATAATCATTGCTTCTCCGCATCCAAACCATAATGAGCATCTGTGAGAGGTGAACTACCTGTGGGCAATGATGGTACAAAACGAACCTGAAATCCGGTCGTATGCTTCTAAATTAGCTAGGACGGTGGAGCAACGAATTCACTGCGATCGGATGACCAGATATAGGCGTCATGCATAATTCTGAGGATGCTCCAATTTTCCTGTCCACAGAAGTTGTCAGGTAATGCATGCCTGTCATTCAGTGCATCGTGATCACTAATGCTCATGCACTCTCAACTGAAAGTGTCTACGGGGCTGCTCATAATCAATTTCATTGCATTCTGCTGTGCGATGGTTGGAAAATAAAGATAGCGATAGCTCTAAAATATGGTGATTTATCTGGTGCTGGACTGCTTCACTCTTTCACACACACACTCACACACACACACACACACACACACACACACACACACACACACACACACACACACACACACACCACCACCACCACCACTACCAATCCCCACCCTGATAACTGGACTACCTGATCACTTCAGGGGATCCTACAATGGCAGAGGTGCACGAAACGCAGCACAGATATATGTATGGTGGAGCTGCAGAAACTGTCTGCAAGAGCTCTGCGCAGAAGCCATTGCTCATTGTGCGTTCTCCAAACCGAGTCACGGCACTGATTGGGACTCCTGCACTCTATGGTTATCTCCCCCGGTCCAGCGCCAAGCTGATTGGCACATATTTTTTATGTAGGACTGCTGAGCACCGTGTGGCGAGTAATGCTTCCGTCTGCCTGCCCGATCCCCATCATTTCGCTGGCGTGCCGATGGGTAGTTGTGCTCAGGCTGGAGCTGGCAGCCTGCAGAGCAAACCCCTGGAGCCAATGAAGGCGAGCACACTATCCTATGCTCGTTATCGCTGCCAGCATCCGTGATTAACATGCTACCTGGTAATGGCCCTCTCCTCAAAAGCTGAGCCCAAATACTTGTGCTTTATTCATGGTGGACGCTGCGGTTTTCAATTCCTGGGATGACAGCTCAGCGCTGGTCATCTGAATATTACGCAAAAATTCACGTTTGTGCATGCTTATTGCTTTCGGACAAAGAAGCTGCATCCATTTTGAATGCAAGCTCAACAACAACTCTTTACAGGTTCATCCTGAGGGTTTCTCATGTTAGCGAAATGATGTACTGATTTCTAATATCAGGTTTTGCGTGAGTACTCTTCATACGGAAATGGGCTGTAAAAATCGAAATGGCAACGACATTTCTAGCATGTTTCTGTGTATTAAAAACGGGAATCGGGGAGTTTGTAGTTTTCAGCTTCTATCATTAAAACGTAACCTACATAACAAACGTCTTCGAGAAATGTTGGTTGAGATATGGCCCATTCAGAACAAGTGTGTCCAGGAATGGATCACTTCCACCAAAATCTGTGGACACCATCATGTGACCATGCACTGATAACATAAGTAGGTTGATGGGAGACAAGCACTCAGAGACGGTTAAAATGCTTCACTGGCACAGAATAGCAACCCGCACCGTCATCACACCTTGTTAATGATCTGACCATCTGCAAATGTCTTTTGGCGTTAAACATAAAGTCCGTCGTGTTTGTGTTACAACAGTGGGATCCACTCAAACTGCGCTTCTAGAAAGCACGAACGGACTTTTATCGTTCCGCAGATATGACCTAAGCAGCCTGCAGTGTTTGCCCTTCTATCGCAAGCCACTGTTTCCCGCTCGCGCGGAGGGCTCAGCTAACATACACTTTCAGTAAAGGCAACCATAACGAGAAAAGCACAAACACAACACTCTTCGCAAACGAGCTTTCTATTTGTAGGGCAGGTAATGACAAATCGATAGGATCCAGGGATTTGATTGTTTTTTGTAAACCAAGACAATCTTTTGGGAGGCCATCAGTTCCGAGAGATGCGCATCACTTACTGAACATTTCCTACCGTGTTGGATGGAGAGGCGCACTGAAATGCAAGTAAATGGGAAAACATGTAGTTGGGTATGAGCTCATGCGTTTGTGTAATCTCACACGCAGATTGTTTGGCAGAGAGGCGGGCTGACACACGCAATCTACAAAAAAACCAGGCACGTACGCACGCATGCATACAAACACACAAGCATACACATAGGCCTACCGTGCACAAACACACTTGAGCAAATATGTAGGCACGCACACTCACGCACGCGCGCGCACACACACACACACACACCCACACACACACACACACACACACACACACACACACACACACACACTCACACACATACACGCACAAGCATACTCATATACGCATGCGTACACACGTTATTTCTTGCTTGTCCGTCGGCTTCGACGACGACCATTTCAGTCATCCAGAGACTGAGGGGCCGTAGCGGGTCTGTGGGTGCGCAGATGGCTGAGGAGGCCGAGCTGTGCGCAGATGGCTGAGGAGGCCGAGCTGTGCGCAGATGGCTGAGGAGGCCGAGCTGTGCGCAGGTGGCTGAGGAGGCCGAGCTGTGCGCAGGTGGCTGAGGAGGCCGAGCTGTGCGCAGATGGCTGAGGAGGCCGAGCTGTGCGCAGATGGCTGAGGAGGCCGAGCTGTGCGCAGATGGCTGAGGAGGCCGAGCTGTGCGCAGATGGCTGAGGAGGCCGAGCTGTGCGCAGATGGCTGAGGAGGCCGAGCTGTGCGCAGATGGCTGAGGAGGCCGAGCTGTGCGCAGATGGCTGAGGAGGCCGAGCTGTGCGCAGATGGCTGAGGAGGCCGAGCTGTGCGCAGATGGCTGAGGAGGCCGAGCTGTGCGCAGATGGCTGAGGAGGCCGAGCTGTGCGCAGGTGGCTGAGGAGGCCGAGCTGTGCGCAGGTGGCTGAGGAGGCCGAGCTGTGCGCAGATGGCTGAGGAGGCCGAGCTGTGCGCAGATGGCTGAGGAGGCCGAGCTGTGCGCAGATGGCTGAGGAGGCCGAGCTGTGCGCAGATGGCTGAGGAGGCCGAGCTGTGCGCAGATGGCTGAGGAGGCCGAGCTGTGCGCAGATGGCTGAGGAGGCCGAGCTGTGCGCAGATGGCTGAGGAGGCCGAGCTGTGCGCAGATGGCTGAGGAGGCCGAGCTGTGCGCAGATGGCTGAGGAGGCCGAGCTGTGCGCAGGTGGCTGAGGAGGCCGAGCTGTGCGCAGATGGCTGAGGAGGCCGAGCTGTGCGCAGGTGGCTGAGGAGGCCGAGCTGTGCGCAGGTGGCTGAGGAGGCCGAGCTGTGCGCAGGTGGCTGAGGAGGCCGAGCTGTGCGCAGGTGGCTGAGGAGGCCGAGCTGTGCGCAGGTGGCTGAGGAGACCGAGCTGTGCGCGGAAGGTCCTTGGACAGTTAGGGCAGGAAATGGTGGCTGGCGGCGGTTGGCTGCCAGCTCGGGCTTTCTTGGCCAGCCGTTTTCCCTCAGTTCACACACACACACACACACACACACACACACACACACACACACACACACACACACGTGTACGTGCTCACACACACACACGTGCGCGCTCACACACACACGCACACACACACACACACACATACACAGAGGCACACACACACACACACACACACACACACATACACACATACAGAGGCACACTGAGGTACACACAGAGCCACACAAGCACATGTACACGCACACACAAATTTAAACATTCACCGCACAAGCACATACGTACGCGTACACACGGAAGCAGATTTTGTCAACACAACACATCCATGAACAGGTGCAGTCATCGACAAACGTCGCAGGATTAATTGGACCGCAGGGCGTGGCATCGGATCGTTCAAGTCCGCTCGTCCAAAATATGGACGATGTTCCCATATTATATTAATTATGATAGTACATGGTATTGGGGATTGAAAACAACAAAGTTCCCACTTCGATCAAATTTTGAAATCAGTGAAAAATAACTTTTAAGTGTGCGGATTTGCAGGGGCGGATCTGGGTTTTGAAAGGGGGGGGGTGCAAAGTTCTTTTTTGTTTTGTTTTGTATCTTATCAGCGAAGGTGCGAAGCGCCGAACCGACGGCGCGAAGCGCCGAGCATGCTAGGGGGGTCCGGGGGCATGCCCCCCCCGGATTTTTTTTTTAAAAGGAAGCAAAATGGTGCAATCTGGTGCAATCTGAGCGTGTAAAGTGCTATTTTCAGGCGATACATTTTGCCACTGATGTGTTGGGGGGGTGGAGATGGGACCAACTGTCTCTCTCTTGGGAAGCACATGCTCGAAAATGTACAGTGCTAAATAAGTTCGATGTTAATAATAAAGAATCACAATTCACAAAAACAACATGAGGAAAAAGTCTTTGCAACAAGATCATACCTCGAATTTAATAATCTTTATTCCGAATATGTAAGAAGACATCTGTAACCAGTTTGTTGTGGGAGTCAGGCCTGGTCAGTCTAGAGACATTGAATAAACACACACATGGAGGAATTTGCCTAGTCATAGGCCTAATCATGTGACAACATTTTCTGTGGCTGAAGGCGCATGACTGTGTTGTATTTTGTTGCAAATCTGTTGACAGCATCTGGAATGTCTATTTTCATTCCTGTATTAGCATCTCTCAGGCTCTCTCTCTCTCTCTTTCTCTTTTTTTTTCTTTTTTTTTTGCTGTATGTGTGAGTGTGTGTGTGTGTGTGTGTGTGTGTGTGTGTGTGTGTGTGTGTGTGTGTGTGTAAGGGGGGGGGGGTGCAATTACATTTAATTTTACTAGTGCATTCCTATATTTATCAGCATCTCTCTCTCTGCACCCACCCACCCCTTTTTATTTTGGCTGGGGGGGTGGGGGGGGGGGTGCAATTACATCACTATATTTATCAACATATTTCTCTTTCCATTTTTTTAATGTATTATCATTGTTTATGTATTTTATTTCTTTAATTTATTTAGTTAGTTTTTTGGCTGGGGGTGGAATTACATTTACATTACTATATTTATCAGCATCTCTTTCTCTTTTTTGTTCTGCCGAGGGAGGGGGGGGGGGGGTGCAATTACATTTACATTACTATATTTATCAGCTTCTCTCTTTCTTTTTTTTTAAGCCGAGGAGGGGGGGGGGGTGCAATTATATTTACATTCCAATATTTATCAACATCTCTTTCCCTGAGTCTCTCTCTCATTTTTTTGTCTTTTTGCTTGGGGGGGGGGGGTGCAATTACATTAACATTACTACATTATCAACATATCTCTTTTTTTTCTTTCTTTCTTTCTTTTCTTCTCTTTTTTTTTTTTTTTTTGTCCCGCTGGGGAGGGGGGTGCAATTGCACCCATTGCACCCCCCCCCCCCAGATCCGCCCCTGGATTTGTATGGCAAGGATTCGATGCAAAACTATACAGGAGTTACTTCCCGTGACACATTTTGATAATTTTGGCCAATCCGAAATTCGGTCAGATTTACTGCGGAGTGGCCGCGTGTGCGAGTGCAATACATTTCCAAAATGTAAACAACGACTACATCAAGCCTTTTACCGATATTACGTGGGCAAAAGCCTTGCATTTTGCTTCTGAGTGGAAATTACTTGATGGGGAAGCGAGTTCTGTCATGGTCGCGTTCAGTGATCAGGTTGAACGTGGGGTTATCGGCTTGAGGATATTTTATTATTAACAGAATTACTAGTACTACATACATCATCACCAGTGGCATGCACATCAACATTGCTATTATCAACATCATCACTAGTACTACACACATCATCATCATTGGCATGCACAACATCAGCATCATTGTCAGCAGCAGCAGCAATAACATCACCCTTGTATGCAACAATCGGATACAGGACGTTTCAAGCTTTTATGCATTGAACACTGAGACATTAGAAAATTTCCCTTATCTCTCAAACCATCCAAAAAGTTGTTCTGTCTGCAGACTATTCATACTTATGGAAGGATTGCACTGAAGCTCAGTGCACAGCTCAACACAGCGTAGTCTTTGGCTGTGCATAGCACCCCAAAAATAACCTGGCCAGTGTACATTGTTTTTGGATTCCAACCGTTTTTTTCGCTGAAGTTTCACATTGCTGATGATTGCACGTTAAACGTTGACAACACGAACGATGAAACCCAGGGTTACCAACGCCGATAACCCCACGTTCAACCTGATCACTGAACGCGACCATGACAGAACTCGCTTCCCCATCAAGTAATTTCCACTCAGAAGCAAAATGCAAGGCTTTTGCCCACGTAATATCGGTAAAAGGCTTGATGTAGTCGTTGTTTACATTTTGGAAATGTATTGCACTCGCACACGCGGCCACTCCGCAGTAAATCTGACCGAATTTCGGATTGGCCAAAATTATCAAAATGTGTCACGGGAAGTAACTCCTGTATAGTTTTGCATCGAATCCTTGCCATACAAATCCGCACTTTTAAAAGTTATTTTTCACTGATTTCAAAATTTGATCGAAGTGGGAACTTTGTCGTTTTCAATCCCCAATACCATGTACTATCATAATATAATATGGGAACATCGTCCATATTTTGGACGAGCGGACTTGTGAAAGGAGTTGTTATATGATGCCACGCCCTGTGGTCTAAATAATTCGACGGACCTCTGCCTTCCAGGGCTTCTGGTTACATGGCACGAGATGAAAACACATGCCGTTAAATACAACTTTGTACAGACATTTGTTCATTGGCCGGAGACGCGTTGTCGTCACCTCCGGACGGGCCAAAGCGAAAATTCATAATAGCCTCCATCTTTGAAGGTTAAGAATTGGATTGTATGTAGTAGAAGACGTGTGTGTCCGTACATTTTAAAGAATAGAGTTCGGTCGATGATGGTCAAAACTGCACCAACACATAAAGATACTTTGATTACAACTACACATATAATTCGTCGAGAATATTGATGATGAATAAGTTTTACTTTTGTAATTTGTACACAGACTCTTATTCATCACATTTTGATTGCGCACCCCTGACCGCTACGGCGTCGGGCACTCCCCTCAATCAGCGTGTTTGTTTACAAATCGTTTTTGGGTCTGTGTACAATTATAAAAGTAAAACGTATCCATTATAGATATTTTCGGTGATTTTTAGTTGTAATCAAACAACCTCAATGGTTTCATGCAATGTTACAAATCGTAATCGACAGATCTTTATTCCTCCAAAAGTACGGACACATACTCTTCTACTATATGCATTCCTGTTCTTATCCTTCAAAGATGGGGCGTCTCACGTGGATGCTGCTATTTTGTATTAACCCCGGCCATTAAGATGATAATATACTCAAGGGGGCTTCGATTTTCGTACAATGCCCTGTTCTTACTCAAAAAGAAAGACATGTTGCAACTAGAGAGCACTCTGAGAGCACAAACCTCCCCCTAGGCAGCCATAATTTATCTTCCATGACCTGTATTATTCAGGCAGGATGTTCTGCTACCCAAGCCTGATGCAACAAAGTTTAGTTTATTCTGGCGCCTGCTAGCGGTCATGAGTGTGGAACGCATACGCCGGCGGAATGAATAGTTTGACGTCAACTTTATAAATTCTATCTTTATGAAACAAATTCCAAAATGAGATAACGGATAGGCTTCACAAATTAACAGTTGTTCCTCGGATGAAATTCTGACCTTCCTTCAAATTTAATTAGAATCAGTTTTGAAATTTTCGAGTTTTTTTGGCAGAATAACTAACGAACGAACGAACCAAGGAGAAAATATCATCTCCATAGCGGAGGTAATAACACAACGTGAAGAATATGATTCGGTTTTGGTTTTGGTTTTGCTGCTGCTGCTGCTGCTGCTGCTGCTTCTTGTTTATCCATTATGACTAATGTATTAAGGTTTCAAGAACTGTATTTTTCCCCTCCATAGTAAATGGAAATTTATTATTGACATAGTAAATGGAAATTTATTATTGATCCTGGCCTTTCTTCACGTACACTAGACCTTTTTCTATCTCCCACGATATCGTCTTTGTCTTGTTCATGAAAGTGAAAACGGATTCTTTTTGCTCCGTCTCTCTGCAGCAAACAACACCTGCGTCAATCAGGCAGAGTTACTGATCCTGGTGCAGCGCATCATAGTGGACAGTGGCCTTGCCCTTCACGTGGCCTCCAACCTCACGGATGACCTTGACCGCTGGGACTTCAGCGGTAGCTTTGGTTTTGCAGTGTCTGTCGTCACCACAATAGGTCAGTCTCCGTCTTGTGCAGTTTTTCTATTGAATAATAAGCCGAATGCGTGTCAAATGCGTTTAACTTTCGGTGTTCCGAGTACGTGCGTCTGCCTTTGTGTCTGTGTGTCTGTCAATGTTTCTCTCTGATCTGGCTGCTGGTACACGGGCCCCAGTGGTCCACGATAGCGCTTCAAAGACGGCATAAAGGTCACCATCAGGGCTTGCAACGTCAAAGCCGCAGGCTGGGAGTTCCTGGTTGCAGACCGTAGTGCCTGGCGCGCGCCATTTCCCGGGGTGTCACAGCCTGAGGTGTGAGGAGTGAGGAGCGGCGACTGCTGCATACGGACCAGCAAAGCACTGCTTGCAGAGAGAGGGGGATGGATGCTGCTGCTGCTGTAACATGCCGGTCTGTGAACCAACTGTGCTTCGCAGTTCGGGCTGCAGTCACATCTTCGCCAATGACGTCTTCGTCTCATGCGACGGACATCCGATGGCTGTGTCTGTCTGTCTGAGTGTTTGTCTTTCTGTTTGACTTCCTCTCAGTCTGTCAGTCTGTCTGCCTGCCTGTCTGCCTGCCTGTCTGCCTATTTGTCTACCTGTGGGTTCGTCTGTCTATCTGTCTGTCTGCTTGTGCGTGCGCGCGTGTGTATGTATGTGTGTGTGTGTGGTGTTTTGTGTTTATGAGTGCGAGCATGCCAATGTACTGATGAACACTGCATGACTGAAGCCGCCCGATGCCCCCCTTCAGCTGGAGCCTTGGTTGCCGGGCTTGTGGGGGTCAACTCCAGCAGCTCAGCCAGGGAACGAAAGTGCAGCGCGCCAGCTAGTCCACTTTGTTGTACAACAAACAATCTTCACACTTTTGACGTAACTCTACATCCCTTTCCTGCGAAGTATCGCGATACATTGAACTACAACTTGCTATTACATGTCTTTGTGGCCGAGTGGTGAGCTCGTTTGATGCAGTTGTTTGCGGATTGTGGGTTTGGAGTTCGAAGCTGTGAGGATCCCAGAGCTGCACCCTTGAGCAAGGCGCTTAACTCGCACTGCTGCAATCCAAACATGAGTTAAATGGGGTACCTGTGAGGGCTGAGCTGGAAATGATGGAGGACTAACTTTGGCGCGTTCATCCGTAGCCAGCTTCCACGCGTCCCCAGGGAGTTGAAATGGTGTTGGAACGACAAGTGTAGCCTACTACTGCCTATGACAAGGGGTCAACGTCTTCTGACCTGTGGAAGGTGTTCGGCTCTGTGGTACAAACTTGCAATGGTAAAAAGGGAGCTCGATTAGTAAGGAGTTAAAGTGTGCAGCTTGAGTGCTCATTAACCCTTTAGTCCCCTCAGCGCTATCTGCCGCCCTACATTCCCGACTTATTTTTCTTTGACGTCTGCTTTAAATGTTGTGAAATTTTGAAGATTAAACTCCACTGTGTCGAGGGAAGAAGGTTTAATGGATGAAAAATCGTGACAATAAAAGCAGGAATATTTACCTTACCTTCACATGTGTGCCTACGGCATGTCGTGCAGGCTACGGCAACATGGCGCCCCACACGCTGATAGGCAAGGCAGTGTGCGTCGCCTACGCTTTGCTGGGGATTCCCCTGACTCTCATCATGCTGAACGCCATGGGCGCCCGCCTGGCCCTGGTCCTGGCACGCATCAACAAGCTGCAGTTGTGCTCGCACAAGCCACTTATCAACAAGGTCGTCAACATGCTCATCATCCTCACTCTGGGCTGCCTGGTCATGTTCGTGGCGCCTGCCTTCATGTTCAACCGCGTGGAGGGCTGGAACTTCGTGGAATCACTCTACTTCTGCTTCATCACCCTCTCCACCATCGGCTTTGGAGACTACATCATCGGTGGGTGATGTTCTCTGCGCGCTCGTGGGTGTGTGTGTTCGTGTGTGTGTGTGTGTGTGAGTGCGTCTATGTGAGTGTCTGTGCTTCTGTTTTTCTGTCCGAGTGTCTCTGTCTCTCTGTCTCTCTCTGTGTTTCTCTGTCTCTGTCTCTCTCTCTGAGTGTATCTCTGTGTTTGTGTACGTGAATTCGTTTGTCTGTCCACGTATTTGTCTATATGCCTCTGTGTGTGTGTGTGTGTGTGTGTGCGCGCGCGCGCGTGCGTGCGTGCTTGCGTGCGCGTGTGGGTGTATGTGTCTGTGCGTGTGTGTAATTCTTGAGCACCATGGTCAGTATCTCAGTTTTAATAGATCGGGAAAATCTCATTCAAATCATGAGTCTGACCTCACTGGTACAAGAGAGAATGACCAATGACCAATGAGATAACCAAGGAAAGAAACAACCAACCGTATCTCGTAAACATCCGTGGTAAGTAATAAGTATTAGCACCTTCATATCAAAGCTAGCAGCGGCATGCATCCTATGTGGTCGATGTTCATTTTTAAACAGTCTAATGACTATAACAAATGTTGCCATTCATTACGAAAAGATAAAAAGAAAAGAGGATGAGCCTTGAATTGGAAATGTCGCTTTCATTGCCTTGCCTTGCCTTGCTGTTTCAAACAGAAGAAATGCTCTTTTCTCTGCAAAATTAAGCCAGCCTCTGAAATTCGCAGCGCACTCGTTCAACGGGTATTGATTTGTCAATCTTTCTTCCTGAATGCTGCCGTCACAAACTAAAATAGTTCCATCGTCTCATTTTAACACCTCTCTCTCTCTCTCTCTCTCTCTCTCTCTCTCTCTCTCTCTCTCTCTCTCTCTCTCTCTCTCTCTCCCTAACCCCCCTCCCCCTCCACCTCTCTCTCTCTCTCGTTCTCTCTTGTCTTGTTCTCTCTCTCTCTCTTGTTCTCTCTCTCTCTCTTGTTCTCTCTCTCTCTCTCTCTCTCTCTCTCTCTCTCTCTCTCTCTCGTTCTCACTTGTCTTGTTCTCTCTCTCTCGTTATTTATCTCTCTCTCTCTCTTGTTCTCTCTCCCTCTCCCCCCCCTCTCTTTTTCTTTCTCTCTTGTTTTCTCACTCTCTTGTTCCCTCTCCTTCTCGTTACTTATCTCTCTCTCTCTTGTTCTCTTTCTCTCGTTCTTTCTCTCTCTTGTTTTTTAAATTTTCTTTATTGTTCTCTCTCTATCTATCTCTCATCTCCTCTTCTCTTTCGTTTTCTTTCTCTTGTAGTCTGTCTCTTGTTCTCTAACTCCCTCTGTCTCTCCGTCCGTCCGTCCGTCCGTCTGTCTGTCTGTCTGTCTGTCTGTCTGTCTGTCTGTCTGTCTGTCTGTCTGTCTGTCTGTCTGTCTGTCTGTCTGTCTGTCTGTCTGTCTGTCTGTCTGTCTGTCTGTCTGTCTGTCTGTCTGTCTGTCTGTCTGTCTGTCTGTGTTTCTTTGTTTTAATAATAATAATAATAATAATAATAATAATAATAATAATAATAATAATAATAATAATAATAATAATAATAATAATAATAATAATAATAATAATATAGTTAATTTACGCACATACCTTCCCTTGACAGGCAAGCTCATGGCGTTTACAATCCAAAGAATCAACACTCATACAACCGCTCAACACCACATTCCCCCCAAAAAATTCACACACTACACACATAAACAAAACAAAAACTAAAGTCCAATAGAACAAACTATACAATATACACAGCACTTGCAGGCAAGGTCAAGTAAGGCGAAGCAGCTCAGCGGGAAAGGCGTATCGGAAGAGGTGGGTCTTTAGCGCACTTTTGAACTGGGGCAGAGTGTCAGAATGACGGACTGAGAGGGAGACTATTCCAGGTTACAGGTCAAATGTAGGAGAAGGCACGCTGTCCTTGAGTTTTCTTATTACGGCGGGGGACCTTAATTAAGTATTCTAGAGTCAGCAGCTGAGCGTAGAGATCTGGAGGGCGTGTAGACTGTAAGAATTTCTGTAAGAGCGTGTGGTGCGGTGTTGTTGATGGCCTTAAAGCACAAAGTAGCAAGTTTATAATCTATTTTCTGGAAAATGGAAATGGGCACGAACTGTTGAACAGTCAAGCTTTGACTATGGCCATTTGTGGAAAGATAGGGCACGTATCAGTGAAAAGGCTTTCATCTGATCACGCAAAGACCACGTGACTGCAGCCAACAGGAAAGCACACACACAGAGTGGAAATGATAAATTCACTTTTTACAGATCTTTTAAGCGAATGCTATAGTGTGCAATGTATCTGAATGATGTAAATACGAAAAAGTCACAAGCTGTCCATCCTGTGAAGGAGGAGGAGGAGGTGAGGAGGAAGAGGAGGGAGGGAGGGGGAGGGGGAAGGGGAGGAAGAGGAGGTGGTTTGTCTGTGTTTTTTTAATACCTTTCTCATGACTGCATACGTTTTCTCCTTTCTCCCTGCCAGGTAATCATCAGCCCCAAACAAGCATCTCACAGGTGCAGAATGACATCTACCAGGTGGCTGCCTACGTCTGGATTCTCTTCGGCCTGGCCTACCTGACCCTGATGGTCAAGTACATCACGGACGTGCTCGTCAAGAACGCCGGCAAGGTGGAGAAGAAGACTATGAGGATTTTGGAGGTACGTTTCACTCGCCCTTGCAGATTGTATGGTTTGTCGTGCCTTTCTTGCAGTTCTTCCTATGGAATGGAGTAGATGTGGTGATTGGTTACAGCTGGAGTATCTGTTGTGACGTAGTTCTTCGGAATCCACAGATCTGTTGTCTTATATTAACGATGTAATTCAGCGTGCGTAACTTGGTGTTGAATGAAGTGTTTTGGAAGAACGTTCAAATTCTGACAGTGTATGCAATTAGTGCATCCCTCGGTTAGTTTGTCAAGAGTTGTACGTAACTACAAAGGCAAAATGTCATGATCTGTTCAAGATAATTTTAAACACATGTGCCAAAGAATGTTCCTACTCGAACTTACAGCAAACTACTACAACTTTGAAAATGCAGGCTTTATTGCAGTCACACGATGTTCCCCACCAGCCTATCATTTGCTTCTTACTAAATGTCTATAGCGTGTCCGTCCACATCACAAAGTCCTGCTAATGCCTTGAGGGTTAACTTCTTGAATGTGGCAGTCATTGAACCGAATTTCATTTCCATTCAGACACTAAGCTTGCACAGATGGCTTTATTTGCATTCCCTTCCTCTTCTTTGGTCACTAACGGCATCAATAACTTTAGCGCTTTTAACAGGCACATGCGGAATTATAGCCTCTTTGCTCACTATCAAACGTATATGTGCAGTACCGTAATCTCACAGTTACACGTTTACCTGTGCTTCCCGACTCACTCCGTCCCACTTTGGTCTCACTCAGTCACATAATGTCTCCATTCAAGTGGTTATTTTCTACTGTGAGTGCATCGTCACTGAAAAGTCAGTGCTATAAAGAATTGCTGCTATTCTTAGAGTGTTGCTTTCCATGAGCTTTCATCTTTATGACTCTTTTTGTAGAGACAAACTATTGCGGAGGAAGAAATGTTCTTTCTTGAATGCCACGGGAGAATTTCCTTTGTATAAATGCTTGAAAGTTGTGTTTAACCTGCATAACTTTTGCATGCATATTTTATATCTGACTTCAGCTTCTTCCACTGCATGTTAAATTACACAGAGCCGTAACTCAAATCGGCTTTCTGTGTCGTTTGGATGTGACATCGCTCTGTTCCTCATACGTCCTTATTGAGCTTCTCATTGCATGCATAGTTCTAATTGACAGTGAGAGAGAAAAAATAACCATTTTGTAATATCATTTTTACACTTGACGGCGCATGTTTTGTTCAATGTAGGCAAGTGTTTTTCTGTATTCCGCACTAGTACAGCACTACATGAAAGGCTCATCTATCTCATGTGCCCTCATTCTGTCTCCCTGCATCATGTCCCGTTTGCTTCCTCACCTTTTCTTCTCTCATCTTTGCTCCATTGTAAGAATCATTTCCTTTTTCTAGATACTTTGACAAATTATAGTCGTGTTTTTTATGTACACGTTCGATGTGACTTAGCGCGGCTTCTGCTGCACTGCCGAGTCAGCATGCATGCAGCGTTATCACCTTTGTCATGATGTCCTTCCCACTCCCTACGCCTAGCATACTGGAAACATCCATCTATCCTAAACAGTCCATATCCGGAACAGCCTCTTTGTTACCTTCTTCAACACTGGACGAGCTATTCTCATGTTCCACAATAATCCCGCCTATTTCTGTTTTTTTAGCTGTGATAGGATTGATATAACAGCGTTTTCCCCGTGTAGCTAGTTTAAAGGAGCAAGATATCTAACGTCCTCACTTACCATATATGTGACCCTCCACCACGGAATGAGTCGCTTTGTCCCCCTGGGCCATTTTCAGTTTTTTACTCTATCTAAAAGTATTTTAAATGGCAATCACAATGGTGAAAACCGTTTGAAAATCGGACAATTAGTCTCCGAGTTACAGGTATTTGTATATACCCACCCTCGGAAATGTGTTTCTGAGAAAATTTGAAATCAAAGTTTTGAAACTTCAGCACAACAGTTTCCTTAGCAACCATGCATGCATTTCTTTGAAATTTGGCACAGTCATACGACATAACATAAAAAACTAACACACAAATTTTCAGTTTGAAACATAAAGTAATTTATTGTCAACATTGTTTCAGAAAATACACGAAAATGTACGTTCACGGCTAAATTGTCACAATGGCTTACTGATCAAAAACCTATTCATAATAATGTTAAAATCAGTGCTAATGTGCACAGGTCCAAGAAACACAAAACAAAATGCTATGTGATATGAGATTACACTAAACTGTTTGTGTAGTAAAGTATGGGGGTGGGGTGGGGTGGGTGGGAGGGGTGCACAGTGATTGTTATACTATTTATACGCCACAATGGGAACTGATGATTTTCGTTTAGCTGTCGATCCCGACGACCGGGAGAAAGCAGCAAGCACCGATTGTAATGGGGGGGGGGGGGGGGGGGGGGGGGAACAACAACTCAGCAAGAATTCTTCGTGGATGTTCAGAGCCTGTAGTGTACATGAATACTCTTACACTTTGAATGACAATAATAGTAAGCATGTATTTTGAACACGTACTCATTACCGGTAGTAACGTGACTGGGACCGATTCTTGCTGGGAGGCTGGAGTTAGGTTGAGGGGGATTACCAGTAAGCAAAAATCTTAGCGAGATCCCTGAATGTGGACACAATTCATTATGCCATTCAAAATTAAATAAATGTTAGTCTGAACTGTAGGCCTAAGCTGTAGGCAAGCGATCACTACAGAATAGACAACAACAGTAAAACACTGTCTATCAAGAATAATATTGCTTCTGCTATCTTTCACCTCTCTTGGTAACAGCTATCACTAACGAATTTTACGAACTTGCACGATGAAATTCAAATTAAACACTAATGAAAAATATTTCAGCATAGAGTAAGTATGAATAGTTACCTTCTGAGAACTCCTTCATGTCCAGTCTTCTTGCCATCACCTCATCATCAGAAAACTGTGCAATGCAACCCTGCTTTGTTGACTCCGTAGAACCCTCAGCCTTCTTGACTTTGCATCTGCAGTCAAATCCCTCCACCTTTCGCCTTTCCTCATCAGGATGTTGAGTTGCATGATACTGTTTATTGTTCACATCACATTCAGCAACCAGTGGTTGATCGTCGTTGTCACTGTCACTCTGTGCACTATCTTCACCTTCGAATCCTTCCTCACCCAAACCAACACTCACTTCATCACCACTTTCCTCGTCATCGTCGCTGAAGCCATCTTCCTCTGATGCAGGTGTTGTAAAGTAGTCTCGGATTAAACTTTCTATCTGTTCACTATCTCCGTGGTCCGTAATGTTAGAATCTCGAGCGGAATTCAAAGCTTTGACAACAATTAAATTTTCTTCAGACACGTTATGGGACGCCATCTTGAATAAAAGCCTCGCGCTGGTTGGCCGATTGACGTCACGTGCACGCATTTGGCCAATCACGGCGCGGAACCCCAGCCTTGGTGACGTGTTGTTTACAAAGGTGTCCCCTCAGGATTATTGTTTTCAGCCTTCTAATTGGCTTTATATTTGAAACCAACCAATCGTATTCTTGGTAACAAAGACCACTCCACACAATCATGTGTAAATCAATGGGTCCACTCAAAAAATAGAGGGGTGACAGGTAGTAAAAAGTGTTGATTTTTGCACGATTGCTTTGCCAAAATCGGACGGGTAGTGCTTATTAAACACAGTTTTTACTAACTTTGGAAGTGAATTTTACTAAAATATTTACAAAAACTTGTAGATAAAGGATTACTGAACCAGAAACAACCAAAAACTCAAAATCGACAACCCACACCCCTTGTACCTATTTCCAGTGCTAGCGCCGAATGGTTCCAGGGACAAAGCGTCTCATTCCGTGGTGGAGGGTCACATATGTGATCATTCAGCGTCGCTGAGACTAGTGAATATAGTCTCAGCAACAGGTTGGTCACGTGATAGCCTAAATTCTTCCATAACATGCATACCACCGTTCTGAACAGCCACGCTGAATGCCATATCACATCCTGAGTGTATTCCTCCGCTTGTTGTGATACACTCCATACTGGCAGCCATTTTTCGGTCAGTTCATTTTCTAAACATCGATTTCCCATGAATGTAAAACTTGTGTGCGGTAAAATTCGAATCACAAGAGTGTAATATATTGTGAACTCTACTAATTATAAGGACTTTGAATACAACAGCAATATTTATACTTCATTGAGCGAGTTCGGAGGGTCAGAGTCGATCTCTGGTTGTGAATTCTTGTCAGCAAACCGTTAGATGACAACTAAAGACGCTTCAGCGTTTGTGTGAACAGTGATTACACGTACCTTGTCAGCAAACCGTCAGATGTCAATTCAACACTGTCTAGTCTCGCTGGATAAGCAGTGAATCAGAAAATGGCTTTAACTTCAGCTCCAAAGAAAAGAAAAAGAACAGAAATGACACCCAAAGACAAAGTGGACTTGCTTGATCGCTACCGAGAGCTAAATTCTAAAAGTTTGAGGGAGGGTGCTGACATTTTGGGTGTGTCGGCATCATTTCTGTGCCAGACACTGAAAAAAGAAGATGAACTTAGGGCTGATATCGCAGAGGGCTCCAGTCAAGGCCAAAGGAAGCGTCGGCGCTGCGGGAAGGATAAAGAGACAGAAGATGGCTTAAAGCGGTGGTTCGACTCTATCCAAGCGCGCAACACACCTGTAAACGGCCCAATCCTGTGTCAGAAGGCGGAACAGATTGCTTCCCAGCTTGGTCGCTCCGAATTCAAAGCTACAAATGGGTGGTTTAACAGGTGGAAGAAACGCAACGGCTTGGTGAAGCGGGAAGTGCCGGTTAATAAAAACGCCGCTTATTAAAAACACTTTTGTTCGGTCCCAATGTGTTTTTAATAAGCGGCGACTACTGTATATACACAATCGCACGTGCGCAAGGCAGTTTACAACCTCATAGACACGTTCGCGCTAAAAGTAGTTCTCAAATGATTTCCTGAAAATCTCATAGATTAGTTTTATTAGAACACCAAATTTGTGTTTATCTATCGGGATAAATAATTGGAGTGAAATAGAATCGCCTCTTTTTACTCTCAATGGTCTTCTGATCATGTTGAATTTTGATTGGTAGAATCATTGGAATGTGGATTCGAAGTCACGTGACCAACCTGTGTCAGAGATAGTATTACATCTCTGTGTTCAGAATGATATGTGATCAGAATTTGCGTTTGTATACTACGTACGATAGCTTCTTTGACATGTACCGTCCAATGAGATGACCGGAAGTGGAATGTTTAGAGTAGATTAATGTTCACTCCTCATCGCCCTCTTCAACTAGCCTCTCTCGCCCCGAATACCTCGTGGCGAGGCAGGAATAAGAGACTGCCGACACACCTATAATGTCAGGATGATGATGCAACATTTTGTGGAGACCATGCACTGTGTGACCATGTCCTTTCTTTCAACCGCTCCTAGTCTGAGGTGAATCGGCTGCAGAGCGGCATTCTCAGCGGCCGGCTCAAACAGCCCGTCGTCAACACCGTCAGTCAGGTGTCAGAGCTGGTGACCCGCACCTCCACCCCTTCCTCCTCACATGCCGCTGCTGACGTGGTCAGCCTTGACGTCAACGACAACCGTCAGGTGCAGCTCATCAGCATCAGTCACTTGTGACGAAGTCGCCCAAGGACGTGACTTGGCCAATTGACCCGACTCTCCTTGACTGGCGTAAGAAAACCTTCACCATTCTCGGTTGACAAGCCGAGGGGAAATTAAGAAGATTGGAGCAAAGCTTACAGGTCTTCCAGTTCGAGACCAACACGCCGAATTTAGTTCTCTGTCTGGCCAGAATATGATAGATGATTCACACGACGAAAGTTAGCAAGTCTAGAATCGTTTGAAGCAATGCAAATCATCGTCGCCTTGTGACGAGCACTTTTTCATGCGTTTATCATCATAAAAATCCCAGAACGTCATGTCTTTCATGTGGAGAGCTGCTTGCGCATGGACCCAGCGTTGCAAATGACGTTCGTGGAAGAGTTTCGTCTTGTCTGGCTCCTTGCTTTAGATAGATCATGCACATCAAAATCAGATCTTGCACGCATTGTGAGGTTGTTGGTTTGTTCGCCATGTGAGTGCACCCTCTGTGATGGAATAACTATTTTCGTCAGTTGATGATTTGTGCATGTGTGGTAAAGGTGTTTATGTTGTCACTGCACATCAAATATCAATAAGTGTTTGTGAATTTGTGGGAATTGTGGCATGCTTGCTGAAATCGTGGTAATTGGAAAACGTGTACTGTGATAAATGGAGGATCTCTCAAACGTCAACAAAAATATCAGCGTTATGAAACGTGTGTGTAACTGCTAGAACTTTAGAGAGGAGTAGCTTTCTTTTTCATACGGATTTCATATTAAAGACCATTGCACATAGTAAGGAAAGTATTGCCTGATTCCCTTCTTGGGCACGAGCACGTGCACGCCACTCTGGCATAGACCCTTGGTACGCCTCAAGGTGGACAATTGGACTTTCGACGCTCTCTTGCTGCCAATCCTGGACACTCTTCCACTCAGACCCGACGGCGACCCGCTTCGCCAGAAGGCACCCTCTCCAGGGACGGCAGCCTGCCCAGGAGTGGCAGTCCTACCCGGAACAACAGTTCCTCCCGAAACAGCAACGCTATGCCGAATGGCATTCTACCCACGACCAGCCCCCCTCCCAGGAATGGGTCTCGATCCAGGGTTGAGAGCATGACCGGGAAAGCCGATCTGACAACGGCTGGATCCAACAGGAACCCAGCTGGAGCTTTCGTGTTGGAGGACAGTAGTCCCGATGAGGGGTCGAGCATTGCCACAGCCAACTACGCTTTCCAGGAATGGCCTGCCTCCGCCAAGCGCGCTGCCACTGTGTGGACGACTAGGGACGAAAACGTAAGTTCTCGCTTTCATTTGCGCATGTTCTGATCACATTCCGTCTGCATGTTATACTCTTCAAAGTAGCTTTTTTCAGTTGGTTTAAAGCAAATCGATATCATTCTTTTGCTTGAAATATTCAGAATCATTTCAGTTTCCTGGTAGATATGATTCATTTTCCCCCGCCGTATCAGCTCCGTTCCCATCTAATCTATTGTCTACTGACAAAGCGGCATCAATAATGCAATTTTATTGCCTACTGTAGCTCAGTTTATTGGGCCAATTAACTACTTCCGAGCAATTATTATGAATGTAAATGTCTGTTGGGAGCTTGTGCCCTTTAATCCTAAAGTAGTGGCCCAAGAAGCTAAGTGGAACAACTCCACCACTAACCAGAATGCGTCTTGTTTCGTTTCCAGGGTATTGAGCGCTCTCAGCTGTAGGCACGCAAAGCCGACAAATCTCCTGAGTTTCCATCTACAATAATCCTTCCATGCCTGCCTCCCTCCCTTCCAAGGCTACGCAGGCCACGTGCAGATGCAAGACCCATTAGACCTATCCAACACAAGGAATGGGTGCATTGACCTTGACCTTCTGGAAGTTCAAGATCAGGTGATCAGAATCAGAAGACCAATCTGACTACGGCCTTGTGTGTAGTAGCTGAACAAATGGCGCTTGCAGTGGCAATCTCTATGTAACAGATGGCCCTCCAATAAGGGAGTTCCAAGGAGGCTGTTGTTGGTGTCTGGTCTATCCATTGCCAATTGCTGCCACAGATGGCTGGCTCCCAAGGACTATTAATGCACTCAACGGAAACCAAGTTGGCAGAGTCTTGACATGTAACTTCCCTACGATCTGGGCTCTCAAACGGTTCACCACTGTTCAAAGTCCCACTGGAACTTGCTATAACCAGAGGGATCATTGACCCTCTGCCAAGACGCTTAAGTGGAACTGTCCCGAGTTCAAAGACAACTATTCATCTTCTCTGGATGCTGTACATTCCAATGGCATACCACTGACATTAGACTGAGAGCATGCGCCATTTGGGGGGAGTGAACTGTTCCAGAACTGTGAATTCCTGCAGATGCAGTTGAGTTAGTAAACAGTGCACTGAAAAATAAACCCCACTCCGCTGTTCACACAAGTCATCCTGTATATACATATTTATATGTAATGCATAGTTTCATCATGTTAGTCATTCAAATAAAATTATATTTAAAAAGCTTATAAAGTATTTTTAAAATGCATGGTATCCACTATGACAAATGCATGATTTGAAAATATGTCCTCAATCTCTTGTAAGTTGTGATGGCTGAATTGTGGTGAAACTGGAGAGGCAGAAAAAACAGAGTTGAGTCACATGCTTTGTTTCATTGCAACCAGTCTAGGTTGGACAGACAGCTGGCTCTTGCCATCTCTTTAGTGATCCAGTGTAGCAAAGCCTGACATTTTCCTGTGTATATGTATATTCCCAGACATATTATGTGCATGTGTGTGCGTGTGCTTTTGTGTCTGTGCATACATGGCATGTATGACCAAAATACTGATTATGAAGATGAAAAGTTGAATGAGAGCTACTTTGAGCCTAATGATGTTTGAAGTGTGATTGTAACTGATGTGATATTGTGCCAAACTGATTACTAAAGCTTGACATTTTCAGTTGAGTCAGCACCAGAAAAAAGTATATTGTGCAGCCAGAGGAAATTAACTGAATTGTTGTTTACAATAACTAAAGCATGCAAGCTTTTTCCTAAATGCCAGCTTCTTAGTATGCAAGAACTCTTATGTGCAGGTTTCAGGTGGTAGAAAAGCTTAATTTTCATCTGACACAGGGACATTGTACACACAGTGCTTACAGCATTAGTTTTATGATTAACCACTGCCATAGAGAACAGGACTCTGAAGAAATGTTGGTTCTGCTGCAAAAGATTTCCTTTAGTTTCTACAAGTCTTGATTGTTAAGCATGGTTTCTCCAGATATATTTGTGATGCTTTTCTCAGCAGGTTGCTATGCATAATTCACTGGATGGACTATTGCTTTGTTGCTCCTTCGCACATGTACAACATATGTAGTGATATCATAACTATTACTTGTTCATGACGAATTTGAGATTAAAGTCTCTACAAATGTTTTTTTTGACAGTCTGCAAACTTTGTTGAGATTGTTGTGAGCCCTCTTAGAATATATACCTGACTATATGTCATACAAAGCCAAAAATATTACATCAACTTCCATGTGTCAGTGCATGTTTAAAAAATACATGAATGATCAATGATAGAGAAATGCTACAAATGCACCTCAAATGATGAATACATCTCAAATTGCAAGTTCCCAAGTTATTTCTGTACTTCATGCACTACAAGCCACTCATACTGGTCAATGACTTTGAATACACCATACATATGTAAAGGAATTTTCCAATTTTCAAACTTCACTGAAGAACATGCATTACCTGAAGCACATTTCTGAATGTAAAATCACCATTGCCACTGCATACCATAATATTTTCCATCTCAGAGACAAAGTGGAAGCTGTACCAGCAACCTGTAGAGTGATGACTCACAGTGACTACCTGCAGCTCCTGCTCATTCCCCTTGGCTTATTGATTTAAGCAGCTGCAGTATAATTGACGGCCACACCTCATTGACAGCTACCTGGGGCAATGAGCACCAGGTGAACTTGGGCTAACAATGGACTGCAGCTATATATATTTCACTGTGTGCAATGACACAGCACATGGGCCCACATTCCATCATTTTCCCGATGTTGATGAAAGCTTGCGGAGTACTTTGAACAGAAGTGATGGGCCAAAAGAAGTCCACTATTCTTTTCAACACACTATTCATAGTGAATGAGGGAGTTTTGTGAGAGGTAAATTATGCATCTAAAGGGATGTGTTGTGGACCAGAATATTGGATTTCACACAATCCCCCTTGCACAACTTGGACTTTTGTCATCTGCTTTATTTAATTCTCAGATATTTCAAGGATTTTGACCCAGAGGCTCGCATTCTGCGCTGCTGCTTGATGCCCTTGCATCAGCAGGAAACAGTGATTGTGCGGCCTCTGGGGACTTGCACCAGTAGCTTAGGCATGGATGGCCCCAAGCAGATGGGTGTGCCAAGTAACTACAGAGACCTGTACACATATGACATATTTTCAATTCTGGAGTTTAAAACTTGAACATAACCTTCTGACATTCACCTGAACATCATTCTAATATACACAAGAATATCATCTGCCACTTTCCAATGCTAACAATAAATAGGCACACATTTTTCATTGTCACAGATCTTCCACGAATGTATTCTGCATTCAGAGCATTTAGTGTGTTTTACCTGCAGTCAGCTTGCCATTCAGTCATAAACACATTTGCTTTTGTCAAAAGGAAGAGATATTCTCAAATCATTGGAATAGAGGTTCACCACAACCTTCATACAGTAGATGAGTAGTTTTGCCCAGCATCAAAGAAGTGAAACATAATTGTTGAGTGCATATGCAATACACATACACTCAATTATCTAAATATCATACAACATGCATTTTTCCAATATCCCACCATTACCTTAATTTCCTTCCCGGTCAATATCCAAATACAAAATGACTTTTTTAAATAATCACCATAGCTTCTTTTAAACCTTGACGGTCAATATCCCCTCTTTCACTTAAAGTGCAGTTTCATGGGTTAAAAAGAGGACTCAGTGCAAAAGGTTTGCATAGGGCACATCCACAAAATAATCACATCACGCTGCATTCATGAATCAGTTCTTCAGCTGCCTTTGGGATTTACCATTAGAAGCTTACTGGTCAGCAGAATGAACACAGCAGCCTGGAAAAAGACTGAAGACTTTGCAGTTACAGCAGAGGACTGCTGTTGTCTGGTTCCAGTTTCCAGGGTCTCTGACTACCACAGCATTGTTGATTTACTGGGGTCCACAGGCATTACACTTCGCTGGTCCTCCCCCATCCCACATAACAGGCAGGACATCTCGTACAGCTGCAGAGAATTGGGGACATGTTTCATGAACATTAACTAAGCATTGAATTAGGGATTGCAGTAGCAAATTACAAACATGAAAGCCCATATCAATAAAGACAATTAGAAGATAATCCTAAACCTTCAGGTAGTGGCAATTACAAGACATACATTTAATGCAGTTTTACAAATTAAAAGTGCATAGTATTGCCAGTATAAAAAAACTTCTTCCTACTGACATAAGGTAAGTGCAAAATAATGATTTGTGAATTTTAGAGAATGTTGCAGGGTGTGAATTATATCACAGAAATTTGTTCTGTTGAATGACAAAGACACTATTCTAAATATCACAAAATAACTAATAATTTAATCATCACAAGCAAAATGTCTACTAAAACTGATGAATACAATTATTTAAATCTAAAAAATCATAAAAGCAATGATAAAGGTCGCAAAATAAATACAAAGCACTTTTTCCTTGCTGCAGAAAATCTTAAGGCACCACAATGGCAACGGTGATAAAGCATCAATGCAAGACATGCTCAAATGCTGTAATGAACAGAGAGACCAAACTCCTCATGGATACAACCAGTCATGATGGCTATAAACCTGCATGGAAGTCACTGTCACATGCAAAGTTGGAATGGGCAAGATTTGCAGAGCTGCTCAAGACTAGCTCATAGAGAACAAACTCAATCCTCACAAGCTGAGCTGACCTGGGGACAGGGAATGGTTGGCGACAGACAGGGGTGGGGATGTGGAAGTCTTCTTGCCCTCCATTTCATACAGACCCATGGAGGGGGAGAAAAAGGTGGAATGTCTGACTCAAAGGCAGAGATCAACAATAACACCATAGCACTAATCTTCTGTGATGATGGCTAGGTCAAAAGATCAGCATGGTCCAAATTGATGCTATATGATGAAATTGACTCTATTTTCTTCATTTCCTTGCAATCATGCTGTCAGTTTCCAACTTCTGCAGTGGATTTTTAAAAATACAATAAACATAAAAGAAGCCATTGATTTAAAAAAAAGAATACCTGGTAGCCATCTTCCACCTTGAAAGTGTATTCATGCTGGGCAATAATGTGATGACAACTTCTGCAGGCATCTGAAATAACAAGCAACAATATGCACTGCAGAAAAAAAACCAGCTACCTCCTCCCCCACCCCTCATCCCCTTGACCTAAAATAAAGTATACTTCTAAGTGAGGAAACATTGTTCTAAGATTGTATATGATCAGGTAAAACTGACTTTGAATGCATCCATCTATACCTCTAGACTTGAAATAAACCATACTATTTAAGCAAAGAAACATTGTTCTTAGATTTTATGTGATTAAGTGAAACCGACTCTGAATGTGCAACCACTTGAGATTAAACATTATAGTTGTGTTACTAGATAAACCTCAATTCTGTAACCAACTGTGTAGGCTATTCCATTGAAAAATTGGCTAACAGTAACAGCACAGCACTATTTAGTAATCCCAGATAGGAATGTTAGTTCAGCAGTTCCTCCCATTTTTCAAAATAAGTAGGGATCAAGAAGATGATAAAGGCATGGATTTATGTAGTGACTTATCACTTGTATCAGTTGTCATACTGCTTTACACTTAATCACCTGATCATCAGACCACAATCAACTCTTTACTTTTCATCTTGACCAGGGTATTACAACTAATAGTTTCAACTATGTCAGTAAATTTTGCATCATCTGTACTGTTTGAGATAGATCCATCTTAACTCAGTCCCTTAGTGTTCTGTTCAAGATTCCTTCCTGCCACCTGATTGGGGTGTAGCCAAGTGAGATCATATCCTGCTCCCAGAGAGAGAGAGAGAGAGAGAGAGAGAGAGAGAGAGAGAGAGAGAGAGAGAGAGAGAGAGAGAGAGAGAGAGAGAGAGAGAGAGAGAGAGAGAGAGAGAGAGAGAGAGAGAGAGAGAGAGAGAGAGAGAGAGAGAGAGAGAGAGAGAGAGACACACACACACACACACACACACACACACACACACACACACAGAGGGAAATTGCACTGGTTCTGAGGATAACAAACTGTCACACATCCACTACAAGAATCCAGGTAACTAACAGGGGACAGCAAAGGAAGTGTATATTGAAAGGAAAGTCTAATCCCTACAAGGATGTCACTACCACAGTGACCAAACCTTACTTGTATACACCTGATAGTTGTAACTTGAGTTGCCAATACAATCACACTTTAATTAATATTAACACCATAAGTGTACCCTCACCATCTTGATGCAGTGCCAAAGATTGGGTTGAATGAGGCAAAATTTTATAATACGTAACTCAAAGTTTTTGTTCTTTCATACATGGGAATATATTGTCATGTATGCAAAGGGGCAAAATGCAGATGATGGTGAATTCAAGCAGTGACATACGTTGGTAAGTGATGTGTTCCTCTCCACTTTCATCTTCAATCTCTTCTCTTTCCACATTATTGATGCTGTCTCTTTTCCCACAATTGCTGCAGCATGAGAAATTCATCAGATATGAACCTGTCTCCAAGCACATGGTCTCCTGAAAAGAAATTCCATGTTGTGTGTACAATGACAAGTGACTTACAAAATGAAGTGTCACACTGGCTTAAAAAATAACATTAAGCCATCCAACGATATAAAAAGAAGCTTACAGACATCCGTTTACAGAGATAATGTGCAAGTGCATCACTTTTGGAAGGAACCCTCGGTACTATTACTACTGTACCACTGTATAGTGTATTCACCATCCATGATGATAATTGCATGGTGGGCGTGAAGTGGCTGGTGCACATATGTATAGATGGGAGATTCAGATTGTAGCAACAGAACCAATCACTTTAGCTCCTGCTATGTGATGAAAAATGATGTGCGGCATTAATAACTCATGCTGCAAACACAAGAACGCCTCATTGCAGATCTAACACATATTGAGTGGAAGGGGAAAAAATACTGGTGTCGATTTGCACGTTTTACGATAAGATTGCACATAGTAAACGCTGGGTCAAACGCTGCTAAAATAAAAAGCAACGAACCAACCAACAAGCTATACTAGGTTAGTTAAAATCAACGGATTCCTGCAAGGGTTGCCAATATGAAGAACAATTTTACATCGCTGCGAAATCAAAAAATATTTTGAACATTCAGATTCACACTCACACAGTGACACAGAGAGCAACTGAATTTGCAGGTGTGATACAATCGTACTCGTTCAAACGATACACTATCTATCCAACTTCCATTTCTATGAATTCATATGTTCTGTACTCACCCTTTCAGGATACTCTTCTTTAACGCAATCTTCACACATTTTCGCAATGTTAGCTGTGTCGGATCGGGAAGTGAACACCCATTAAAGGGACGTTACTCCGATAGATCCGCCCTGTCAGGTGTCCGAACATAGCAGACGACAGCGTGCGTTTCAATGAAGGTAATGGCAAAATCTTCTTGGGATGGAAATATGAGGTATATTCCAGAAAAACATTTTTCTGGAATCAGAAAAAATAATGCTGAGACAATCTCAAATTTAAGTCTTCCTATTCGTTCGGGGAATACGCATGTTTCTGCAGGAACAATTTGTCAACCATTGCTATCATCTCATGATTAATAGCACGATCACGATGGCTTTTGCGTAAACAACGAAAGTAAGTGGGGACTCCCATCAGATATGGAGAAGTGATTATATTTATTTCATTTTGAAAACTGTATATTTTGTTTTTCGTTCAAAATTGACGAAGAAAATATAGTTGACATGTTAATTTCCATTTGCTTGTGACGTCTACTAAACAACAGGAGAATCTCGAACTGAACTGTCGCATCTTTCGAAGACTTATGTCTTCGAAATTTTGATTGACAGTTCCAATACAGAAAACTAAAGTCATAGAAAACATTCCAGTGTGAGTAGGCCTTGTAAGCTTTCACTAGTTTCAGGATACAATTCCTCTTTTCACCCAAAGAGACAATGACTTTAATTATTGACGGGGCGTTTGAATCTGAATAATATAATTATAAGGACAGTTGGTTGGTGTAGAACTTAATACAACATTTGGGATTCGTTGTGATGTTGTTGAAGATGTTGCCCCCTAGCCTAAGTAACAGATAATTAAGTTTCCTACTTTTCAATATGCTAATGCAATTCATACACAAGTGTTAGTACTGTATTTTGTGTACAGTAATTGACCCGATATAAACATTAATACGCGTAAATGAGATAGACCCAGAAAGAAATGTTATCATTCGAATAATTTTTTTAATGGCAACGTGCATGATTCAAAGGCAAAGTAAGTTAGTATATGATCGATTACGTGATGAAACATAACGGGGAAATGGCATGAAAACAAAAGGTCATAAGCCTCTTTGATAATAATTTTCTTTCAATTTCAACGCACGAATAAAGAATCACTGCACATGTCCATCTGTACATTCATTTGACTTTTCATTGTATTTTGACAATCTTGTTTCAGATTGAAAAGAACCACATACTTTGTCAATCATCTGCACAATATCAAGAGCGGACTTCAGATGATTCCCTAACAACGGAAGCTAACTTCTTCGCGTCTGAGTAGGTGGCCTATTAATTTGTGAAATTCCTGAAGCACTTGGATTCTGAAGTGTGCTGCCCTTTTTTTAAAATTTAGGAAACCAATGGGTCTTTTAATATGTGGGATTTTGTTTTTGTAGTTGTTTTGAAACATGGTAAGATAGTGATTTAAATGACGTTAGCCTTTCGAAGTGTTGTGCATGCACACAAAAACACACATGTAAAGGAAGGAAAACCATCCCCTCTGATATGCCAAGTGATGCGAACAAATACTTTTGAACATGTTGACATAGGAATACGACATTGCCGCATTGCGGTGGAACGATTTTGAACTCTGAAAGAAACCTTTTCATACTGAGACTGAGAGGTGACTGCACTGAAGTCTTCACGTACTATAACCAAAAATCTTTGCTATAACCAGCTCCCATGCTTCCGCATTAAAACGTTCTAACATCTAGCTCTGTTGTTTTTCATCCGCCCATATAAAAAACAACAACCGTATGTTCCGACTCTCTACATGTCAAAGACGCTGGAACGAGGAGTTTACCATCCGCACCCCCATGGTCCAGGACGCCTTGAGAACCGTGCTCCGTGGCTGTCCCCCTCCACGTGGCGGTCCAGACCTTCTCAAGATTCTAGGTTTGTCAGGCGTAATGCCACCACCTGTTTACATTTGGCAAGCAGTGATTGATTTGTATCCCGTCAGAATTTTAAGTACGTACTAATTTGAACAATAAAATTTACCATCTGTATCGCTTTCTATAGTCAAGTGGATGGGAAATTGTGGGCACTGGGTCGCATGCAAGGGAGACTATTCTTCGCGATTAACGGTCTTGGATCACACAATCGGAGCATATACTGCTCGCAACCTGCCTGAACAAATCTGAATGGGGAAAATCCAGAAGGCTCCACTTCCTTTTATTCAAAAGACTGAAGTAATAACGTCTAGTTTTCAACCATCATTTACAACGTAAAAAAAAACATACGCGTGTAAACTGCTAGTCTCACTCATTTCATGAAGGGGAGATAATCTGTCTCAGTGAAAGGTGACGTTACTCAAGACATAAGTATCCACAAACACGATACTGTCCTCATCTCTCCGGTTTCACCCTGCCTTGGGCATCCATCCGTCTTGTGACACTGTAGTGTAATGCTATGGGTACAGCTCGGCGCAAGGCATTTTCTGTGGCCATCATCTCTACCATGAATGATATCACTCCATGTGACCCAACATATAGCAGAGGTGGTATCAGAGCACATCCCATGATCCCAACCGTCAGATTTTCATCAATATTGTTCACTAATCATCATTCTGATAGCTACAATTTCAACTGATCTCTCGCTTATTGTGCATAAAGAATCACCTCCGCGTTTCAAGCAACATCATGATCATCATTATCGATGTTGTCATCATTGTCGTTGTCACCGTCACCATCAGCAGCAGCGGTAGCAGTAATAGCAACAGCAACAACAACAACAGCAGCACAGCAGCACAGCAGCAGCAGTAGCAGTAGTCCCACCAGAACCAGCACTAACAGCGGTATTGATCTATATATTGTCACTGCGATGGTCATTTATTGTCGTCACAAGCCACCCTTTCGTCCTCAGCCCTTTTCCTCTAGCATTTCACACCCACTGCTTGCTTCATGTGGACATGGATGGATGCGTTCTTGTCAGTGACTGCCAGTTGACGTGCCCTGCAGACGACGACTCGTGGCATGTGCTGGACGTGGACGACGAGCTGCTGGCCGTGGACGACGAGTCCCTTTCCGTCTCCAGACTGACCGAGGCTGACGCGGACGTGGGGACTGACTCGGATTCGCAGCCCAAGCCCAGACAGGTGGGGAGGGGTAGAGTGACCTGGGTTTGGTATTTAATGATTTCGTCCACAGTTATACCGTACTGCACCGTGCTTGTGACGACAGAAATTTAGTGCAGTTAAAACTCGTGCTGAAAAGTGACAAAATCTTATAAGCTCTACGAACATGCCAAGTCCTGTTCAATCCTGCAAGTATCTTGAGATAATACAGCCGGTTAAAAATAAAAATATAAAAAAATGTTGATGTAAATTTTAAACGGGGAGGTGCCCACCTCCTACGTAAACAAGTTTGTTGGATATCAATAAAATTCATAATGAATTAAGCACGCTGCCTGATCGAATCTAAACGTTTTCCAAATATCCTTTGCTTCTAAGTCACCATTACAGTACATTTTTGTTACTTCATTTGTCTCGAACTTCACAAATATTTACACCTAACCGTGTATTCGCGCCTAATTGTTATCCTTGAAAAACCCAGAAAACTGTTATCCGTGCTAAGAAATCTGCTTTATGACCCACTCTCTTGTGTCCCAAACCATAGCATCGTCTTCTAATCTTAGATGTCTCAGTCTTCGATTTAGTTCCAAGACCTTCATGGCAAAACTTGGTGTTACTGTTTATGTACTAAGTTGTTACCCTCGTGTGACCAAGGCAATGTAACAGCAATACATGGTGAAAAGGTATCGTAACGGGGGGAATCCAGGCGCCCATGACAGTAGAGAAGTCCTGTAATTTCACGTCTGTCCCAAACTCCAAACCATGTTGCCCTCAAATGACCACGACAGCTGTGACCCACGCATAAACGAACTTTTGATATTATTCTACAGGTCTCTGTAACTAAGATACTATCTCTCAAGCCCAGATTTGTCCCTAACGTCTTGGATATTTCCTACCTAACCGTGCAGAGAAACTAAAGTGTTGCTCTCCAACGACCTTCAAATCTGTTATCCATCCGAGGACGAGCTCTTGATCTGCACTTCTTGGTATCTGTAGCAACGATAATTCTTTTCTAACCTCAGGTTTGTGTAAACCTTATGCATAATCACGTCAAACTGTGCATAGATACAGAATCGCTGTCCTAGCCCTCGAATAACCCGTGCAACAGTGAGCCATGGGAGGAAAAACTCGTCATCTCTGTCTACAGGTGCCAATTCTGCGAAAGTTGTACCAGGAACCGGTCCTTCGACAAAAGCCGTGCATGGAGAGCGGGCAGCTGCAGGTTGTGAACTGTGCCAGACGCAAAGGCAGTCACTCCAAACGCATGCCCCAGGACTTCCTCGAGGCGCTCAAGAGAAGCCAGAGGAAAGAGGGCAAGAAAAAGCGGAAGGAAAGGTTCCAGCGACTCTGCCAACCCGAACATGGCGTCTCTCGGAAGGTACCGCGTGGCCACTTTTTAGTGATGTGTTAAAGTTTGTAACTACTCGGGTGAGATGATGACATCGGTTCCACGTTATAGTCCCCGAGTCTCTCCCACCCACTCCCCCACCCCCTACCCCCACCTCCACGCCTCTTTCTCTTGAAGTAGCAGAGAAATACTGACATCGACATGAAGCAACAGCATCAGACGTATCTTATCATTACCCGGACATCTGTGCTGCTGTTAGAGGACGTTTTTGTAACTTTAAATTCACTTCTTGGCTCGTTGGTGCCAGACAATATCACGAGGACTTTTATACAGCTGAAGGAACTGACAATCGACTCCGCTTTCTTTCTTTCCAGTCTCATCGTCGACGGAGCTGCACACCTTGAATCCTAACTTTGCTTCATGGCCTCGTGATGTCCCAGTCGGACCAACATACCCAGTCTCTTTGTTGGCGCAGAACTCCTGAGGGTGAAGTTGGCTTTTTGTAACATTCAGTGCATGATGTCCGCATCTGCCTTCTTCATAGTTCTGGATGCTATTGACAGATGTTGGACTTGTTGAATTCAGAATACGTCAAATGACGTTTCTTTTCAGCTTATGCCCGTCTTTCGTCTCTCCAAGCTGGTCTCAATGTGATTACAGTTATTGTTCTAGTCATTTAATTTTTTAAGAATAAAATTTACTGCACTAACGTCAGATTTTTTTCCCCCCATTCAACCGTGAACTCTTTCTCACAGAGAGTCTTTGTCACTACACAGACGTTTCTTTATCCTCTGTCGTGGGAGAGTGTCGAGGAAACAAGAATCCCACTGCGTGCGCCTGAAACGTAATACCGTAGCCTGACGCGCCCTGAGGTGACTGCAGCATGCCAAATCCCCATCCTTCCACCCAGGGCACGACCCTTTGTCTACAGACACAGCTCTCCACCGTCAGCTTGTCTGCCTTACCTGCTGGAGCTGTTTGCTCTCTAAGTCCTCGTCGTGTCGACGCTGCCGTTTCGAAATGTATGGATTACTGGATCCATTAGGGACTTCTTTGGAGCTGTTATTTGTGGGGGCATTTATAATGTGTTCTTATAATCGTTGATAAATCAAACATTCGGTTTAGTGTTTCAGCATGACATGTCGGCTGAACCGTTGAATCACAATGATAATGGAATAAATGTGCTCAAATTATTTAATAGCAATTTTACAACCAGGCTTACCAGGTAGACTGCAAAAACAGAAGTGTGAATTGACAACCACCATTACTCACCCCAACCAAAGATTATAAGTTACACAAAGATAGTTCATGCCGAGCTTTTGCTATATAAACTTACAAGACGCTCGGAAACGCAGTGCACCAAGCGGGAAGGTACATGGGTGAATCAAGGGAAGTAATCACACCGCTTAGCGACATATAAATTTGCTTGTTTATCGACGCGTTTCTGATGCGTTCCGATCATGTTTGTGAATAAATTTACGGTGTAATGTGTAATAAAATGATTCGCTGCAATAATGGGGGTGTTTTGGCTTTGTTTTTTGTAGCAGGCGTTGTGAAATCGAACTCGCACATAGCCATAGAACTACATGGTAGGCCTATGGTTTGACTGGGAACGATTTATTTTTCATTATTATCGAAGAATGCACGCTTGTTTATCAACGTATACACCCCTGTGGAATATCTTTAGGAAATGCAAAGCAATACATACCTGTCAAGAAGGTGATTTGAGGCCAGAAAGTCATTCGATGAAGTGAATTTAGTTGCCGCTTCGGCAAAGATTATAGTTACGATCAAGCAAGACGGTGAAGAAAGCTGCCTGCTGATTGGAGGATTCTATTCAGGGAACCAATCAGAGGACTGCTTTCTACACCGATTAAGACTGAACGCGCTCCTGTTCAAACTGAATTCACTTCATCGAATGACTTTCTGGCCGCAAATCACCTTCTTGACAGGTATGTATTGCTTTGCATTTCCTAAAGATATTCCATACGTTGATAAACAAGCGTGCATTCTTCGATAATAATGAAAAATAAATCGTTCCCAGTCAAACCATACCTTGTAGATCTATGTCTATGTGCGAGTTCGATTTCACAATGCCTGCTACAAAAAACAAAGCCAAAACACCCCCATTATTGCAGCAAATCATTTCATTACACATTACACCGTAAGTTTATTCACAAACATGATCGGAACGCATCAGAAACGCGTCGATAAACAAGTAAATTTACATGTCGCTAAGCGGTGTGATTACTTCCCTTGATTCACCCATGTACCTTCCCACTTGGGGGCTCAACGTGTCTCGATCCTCACAACATTGAACTAATGAACTATATTTGTGTAACTTATAATCTTTGCCCCAAACCAGCCCATATCCCTCACCCACACCCCATATTTTCGTTTCATGATGGCTCTTCCTTCGTATGGTAACGACCGAAGGTATCAGAGCGAAGTGTAACAGTAGGGGAGAGCGGGGATGGTTGTAACATTTTTTACATTACGACTCATCACGCATTACATGCTTAGCATTTAAGCAACTTTATTCACTCAAGCACAACTAAAAACATTCGTTTTAACGTTGAAACCGAAACAATTGGTCAAATCTGCACCGTTTGTCTCCAAGGTGAACAAAACTGACGTAACCCTACTCGTTACAACTTGCCCCACAGGTGGGGTAAGTTGTAACAAGCCGTGGGGCTGGTTTTAACACTATGATATTAGACATTAAAAAAAGACTTAATGGTATTCGACGGCATGTACTCTACATACCCCAGCACCTACATAGCCCATTTTCTACATACTCGACCCCTACCTAGCCCATCCCCTACCTAGCCCATCCCCTACCTAGCCCATCCCCTACCTAGCCCATCCCCTACCTAGCCCATCCCCTACCTAGCCCATCCTCTACATAGCCCATCCCCTACATAGCCCAACAACTACCTAGCCCATCCTCTACATAGCCCATCCTCTACATAGCCCATCCTCTACATAGCCCATCCCCTACCTAGTCCAACAACTACCTAGCCCATCCCCTACATAGCCCATCCTCTACATAGCCCATCCTCTACATAGCCCATCCCCTACCTAGCCCATCCCCTACATAGCCCATCCCCTACCTAGCCCATCCCCTACCTAGCCCATCCTCTACATAGCCCATCCCCTACATAGCCCTTCCTCTACATAGCCCAACAACTACCTAGCCCATCCCCTACCTAGCCCATCCTCTACATAGCCCATCCCCTACATAGCCCATCCCCTACATAGCCCATCCCCTACATAGCCCATCCCCTACCTAGCCCATCCTCTACATAGCTCATCCCCTACATAGCCCATCCCCTACCTAGCCCAACAACTACCTAGCCCATCCTCTACATAGCCCATCCTCTACATAGCCCATCCTCTACATAGCCCATCCCCTACCTAGCCCATCCTCTACATAGCCCATCCTCTACATAGCCCATCCCCTACCTAGCCCATCCCCTACCTAGCCCATCCTCTACCTAGCCCATCCTCTACATAGCCCATCCCCTACCTAGCCCAACAACTACCTAGCCCATCCTCTACATAGCCCATTCCCTACCTAGCCCATCCCCTACCTAGCCCAACAACTACATAGCCCATCCCCTACATAGCCCATCCTCTACAAAGCCCATCCCCTACCTAGCCCATCCTCTACATAGCCCATCCCCTACATAGCCCATCCCCTACCTAGCCCAACAACTACTTAGCCCGTCCTCTACATAGCCCATCCTCTACATAGCCCATCCCCTACATAGCCCATCCCCTACCTAGCCCATCCCCTACATAGCCCATCCTCTACATAGCCCATCCCCTACATAGCCCATCCTCTACATAGCCCATCCCCTACATAGCCCATCCCCTACCTAGCCCAACAACTACCTAGCCCATCCTCTACATAGCCCATCCTCTACATAGCCCATCCCCTACATAGCCCATCCCCTACCTAGCCCATCCCCTACATAGCCCATCCCCTACATAGCCCATCCTCTACATAGCCCATCCCCTACCTAGCCCATCCTCTACATAGCCCATCCCGTACATAGCCCATCCCCTACCTAGCCCAACAACTACCTAGCCCATCCTCTACATAGCCCATCCTCTACATAGCCCACCCCCTACATAGCCCATCCCCTACATAGCCCATCCCCTACCTAGCCCATCCCCTACATAGCCCATCCTCTACATAGCCCATCCCCTACATAGCCCATCCTCTACATAGCCCATCCCCTACCTAGCCCATCCTCTACATAGCCCATCCCCTACATAGCCCATCCCCTACCTAGCCCAACAACTACCTAGCCCAACAACTACATAGCCCATCCTCTACATAGCCCATCCTCTACATAGCCCATCCCCTACATAGCCCATCCTCTAAATAGCCCATCCTCTACATAGCCCATCCCCTACCTAGCCCATCCCCTACCTAGCCCAACAACTACATAGCCCATCCTCTACATAGCCCATCCCCTACATAGCCCATCCCCTACCTAGCCCAACAACTACATAGGCCATCCCCTACATAGGCCATCCCCTACATAGCCCAACAACTACATAGCCCATCCCCTACATAACCCATCCTCTAAATAGCCCATCCTCTACATAGCCCATCCCCTACCTAGCCCATCCCCTACCTAGCCCAACAACTACATAGCCCATCCTCTACATAGCCCATCCCCTACATAGCCCATCCCTTACCTAGCCCAACAACTACATAGCCCATCCCCTACATAGCCCATCCCCTATCTAGCCCAACAACTACATAGCCCATCCCCTACCTAGCCCAACAACTACATAGCCCATCCCCTACATAGCCCATCCTCTACATAGCCCATCCCCTACATAGCCCATCCCCTACATAGCCCATCCTCTAAATAGCCCATCCTCTACATACTCGACCCATACATAGCCCATCCTCCACATACCCCAACCCCTACCTATCCCACTAGGGTTCACAACAAACCAAACAAAAATCCTCCACTGCATGTACTTGCACAAACAAAGCAAACACAAATGTAAATGTGCCAGTGACATAATCAGCACATCAATCTGAGTCATCTGAATCACAGTTTTGACAGATGTAACTGGGTTTTTTCTGTGTGCATTCTTCATGAGACCAATTCTTGCACCTTACACACTGAACTCATTTCTTGTTAGGCATGCTGTTTGAATAGGGTTCACAACAAACCAAACAAAAATCCTCCTCAGAGTCTGTGGAAACAGAGTCAGACTTTTTGTAGCTTGATGTTTTTCTCGACTTTTTGTTCCCTTTCTGTTTCTGCAGTGCATTTCTACCTCCTGTTCTAATAGGTGCACGGTTTCTGTTAGTTTTTTCTTCCCGGCTCAGCTTGTTCTTTTCTGGGGTGTTGGTTAAAACTGCTGTCTGTCTACGTGAGGTCTTCCTCTGGTAGTTTCGAACCATTCTGGAAAAAAATAAATGTATAAATTTATTTAAGTTGATTTACGAGGAAAAAAATACAAAAGATCTAGACAGAATCCTCATTAAACAAAATACCACATAGAGGCAGACACAGCTCCATGCAGCACGCATACTTAAACATGCATGCGCACACGCACACGCACACGCGCGCACACACACACACACACACACACACACACACACACACACACACACACTCACTTTTTCCTCCTTATTTTCTTCAATTTGTAGCGAATAGAAAAATGGGGTTGGTCGTAACACAGGTGGGGCTGGTTGTAACATGTTACAACTAGCCCCTTCTGGTTTGTTACAACTAGCCCCATCCCACTGTTGATCACCGGCCCTAACCCAGCAGCCAACACAGAAAACGAGAAGCAGATTTTGATGGTATGATAACATTGATAAAGCAACAAGCTTTCTTGAACCGTTTCTGTCAGTATTCTAAGATTTAGTGATTTAGAGATACATGATACTCTTTACAAATTGCAAAAAGTTACTCACATGCCTGAATTTCGAACTTTTTGTTCCCATTCTCACATGCGTCGATTTCATTCCGCCATTTTTTCTTGGGAAATGGAGAATGAGTAAATGGAACAACTGTCTCAGTCTCAGCAGAAAACTCATAAACAGTAAGGAGTAATGCTGCTTGTTACTTCCAACCCGTGTTACTTTTAGCCCCGCTCTCCCCTACACTGGGATTCGCATTCAAGCAGCCCTGAATCTTAAAGAGCTCTTCCCCTAACTCACCGCAGGCAATTTGATAATTTTCTATACGTGAGCCTAGACAATCTAACCTAATATGGCACAAGCCTCATCAATTAGTCTTGCTGCTACTTCCCACGAATGTCTGACCTAATCAGCTCGAACACTTTACTCAGCTTAGACGTGACACTTATGACTGCGTCGATCGGATTACGAAACATTGTTTCAAACTTTGATAACTTGGCGTAGCGGGCCGAGGGAGTGCTGCACAATGGTGATCTTGCTCGATTCGCTTGGATTCCTGGATCGATTGAGTTAAACAAATACCGCGCCTCGAGGTGTCGACAAGAAGTCGCCATAACAAAGCAGTCCAGTCCACCCCACACGAGTCTACGCTACAGTCTGATCAGCGATGCAATGCAAACCCCAATGCAGTGGAGCGTCTCCGACAAACACACGCACGCATAAGTCCTACCCTTGACTGGGCAGATTTCCATGCACGCATGCTTGCTTTGGCCCAGACAATCGATGTCAGACGTCCACCAAGTCTCGAAGCATCGCGCCTTGTTGATTTTTCGCCATGGCTCTTGTCTTCGGTAAAACGCCCCCAGGAACATACATCACATACATCAGGCATCTGTGCGGAAAAGTCCTCACGACAGGGTAAGATAAGCAAGTCTGTGGCCGTGACGGATCGACACCTGTCACGTTCGTTAGAGACAAGCGGGAGAGACAAGGCTGGCCGTGGCGCAGGAGGAGACAGGATTGCGTGATCGTGGCAATCATACCTTTGTCGTCACATCGACACAGCCCGGCAAGGCAACCCTTGGCACATGCACTCCGTGCTGTGTCAATACGTGTCGTCCTGCACGCCCCATCGATCCCGCACGCCCTCCAAGGCCTGCCAACCAGCTAGACCAGTTCAAAGACCACCAGGATCCCTGCGGCTGCTGCTGATCAGAGCGCCGGATTGGGTGGAGTGGGTCGGGGTCCAAGATCTGGAATAGATACGGAGGAAGACAGAGTGCAGGAGACTGGTTGGAGCTCGGGAGCAGCGGCTGGAAGCGTACAGATGTCTGTTTATCCACAGACTAGCATACGTCAGTGCGGCCAGCATACGTTGATTCCTTCCTAAGAGTCGACGGCTATCGTTGCTCGAGAAAAAAAAAGTTTCGCCTTGTCCCTTGAGGAAGATTCAGAAGTTGTACCTCCTTCTCGAGGTGAAAAAATGCATGTGGCTCTCTGAAAGTATTGATGTAAGTATTCTGGAACGGATAAGTAATCTCTTTCATGACTCAACTAAAGAAGTAGAAAGTTTGGATAAGTTATTACCCATCACTTGTTGGAATTATTCACCCAGCGTCCAGTCCTTGTGCCACAGCTACATCACTCCTTGCAGACTGTCAAAGGTAAGAAAGTATCTCAAAACACACAAGAATGGTTTGAAATTTACTTGAATTTGCTCATACTGTCTGTAATATACGAAAGCCCTTCCACTCAGTAAATGTCTGTTAGCATGCCCTTGTTTGTGCTTGCTGACTGTCTTTCTGTCTACCCTCATCCACGTGTCTGCTTGCCTATGTTTGTCTGCATAAGTGCGCGCGCATGTTTGTGTGTGTGTGTGTGTGTGTGTGTGTGTGTGTGCGTGCATGTGTGCATGAATGTGGTGTGTGTGTGCGTGCATGTGTGCATGAATGTGGTGTGTGTGCGCGTGCATGTGTATGTGTATGTGTGTTTGAGTGTATGAGTGTGTTTGAGTGTATGTGTGTGTTTGAGTGTGTGTGTGTGTGTGTGTGTGTGTGTGTGTGTGTGTGTGTGTGTGTGTGTGCGTGCGTGTGTGCGTTTGAGAGAGAGAGAGAGAGAGAGAGAGAGAGAGAGAGAGAGAGAGAGTGTGTGTGTGTGTGTGTGTGTGTGTGTGTGTGTGTGTGTGTGTGTGTGTGTGTGTGCGTGTGAGTGCGTGTGTGTGTGTGCGCGGGGAGGGGGGGGGGGATACATCTTTGCTCCAGTTCAATACACGATTACATCTGTCATCAGGCTTTCTTAACAAAATTATTTTGTATTCCCAAGATGTTAAGGAAATGATGGAATCCGAATGCAAGTATCATCATGTGGATTTCATAAACTGCTGCAGAAAAGCGTATCACATTTTCATGTGAGGCGTAAATTTGTGCGTGAGTCTGAGTGTCGGCCTCGACTTTCTGTGCATATGTCTCGCGCTGCTTCTTCATCGATACTTAGCAAATTCAACACTCAAAATCAAACCTTCAGACAGACAGACCCGATCTAGTGGAGCATACGCTAGTGAGCACGTGTGTTTTCACAGCAGCAATGTTCATACATGTGGATGGAGGGATCGTGATGACATGTCAAACTGTCATCATGAAAAGTCATTCAACAAATGTAATGAAAGGCATTTCTATGGGAAGTTTCTCACAAGCATGTCAAATACCACTATTATAAAGTCTAACATTAAGAATGTTTTCCAGTCATCCAGCGAATAGCTTGTGATAGCCTCCCCGAAACGGGATTGGGTGGGTGAGTTGGAGGCTTGGGGTTCTTTTATCTTGCATCCTCTTAAAACCTAAGTTTCAGCCATTCCCAGAGTGTTTCTGCAATCATATCTACTTTTCAAATATTGCAATGGTCTATCCGGACATCCGCACACACTATTATAATGAAATTTTAAAGTTGTGGCAATGGTTTCACAATCTGATAAACTTCCTGTTCGAACGTCATTAAAAATGTCATATATCAAACGAGGATCATCAATGGATAATTATTCCGAACGATTCGCCAATCAGTGCTCAAGTTCTTAGAGTTTGTGGATAAACACAGATATTTTGGTACGTCAGGAAGATGATGTCGACATCTGGAACGACGACATGACTGAGAATGATGAAGTCATCCAGCAAGATTTCGACATGACCCAGTAACCACAGGTAGTCATCCATGTCGAGAGCAGTATATAGAGGTGTTCATTGATTAGACAAGGCAGATCTCATCGTCCCACTCCAGAACGCTGTCGGAACAGCGGAGAAAGTCCATCTCAGCCGACTCCATACAAGTATTGGCAATGTGTATCTATCATCCCATCGACTGGGCCCATCGACCCGTCGACCCCCATGGCAGAGGGCTGATGGAAGCGAAACAGACGGCGCTTTGAGGAACACCTCGTCGACAGGAATGGAAACTACTGGAGCTTCTGTGGAGAACTTCTTGTGTGGGCAGCGACTCGCCTGGCCGTGTTGACATAATTGCATTCATTTCTTTCATCGTCTTTCCTGTATAAAGCGCCTTCTATTTCATCTCCATTCAGGAGCACTATCTTTGTTGCCATGGAGACGGAGAGCCTCGCTGAATACATCATTACGTCAGGCCACCCGGATTGATTCGTGTGATAATTCGTCTTATCTTTATATAAAGCATGTGCGTTCCTTCTGTCTTTGGAAATTTGTCTGGTTGTTTTGTGTGTGTGTGTGTGTGTGTGTGTGTGTTTGTTTGTGTGTGTGTGTGTGCGTGTGCGTGCGTGCGTGCGTGCGTGCGTGTGTGTGTGTGTGTGTGTGTGTTCATTCATTTGTTTCCAGTGTTTAAAGAATGAAATTCAATGAATCATGCCAGACAGTCATCAGTCAATACAACGGTCATGCTCTGCCACCCAGAGGACATTACCATCGTCGACATAGGTGGTAAAATGTCGGTTTCCTCGTAATATGGAGAAATGGTAAATCCATCATTGTCCAACGTAGACGAGTACATTAGCGAAACGGTTACACGTCTTCTGTATTCATTCTGTCTGTTTTTGTTGTCATACGCACGATACTAGTCTACTTAGCCATGGCGTTGCTTCATGCCGTTATTCGGTGTGTAAGAGAAACGCCCTGGGTGTTCGAGATCAGCGAACAACACTGTCTAAATTGGCACAGTTCATGCGTGCTTACAGTCTTCTACTTAACGTGGGTTTTACAATGCATTGCCACAACTAAACGCCTTTGCAGAAAGCATAATTTCGCGGAAGTCAAATCAAGCTTACCCAGGTACCTATGTTTGTGGTTTCGCGTAAGCAAGAACACAAATGAAAACAGTTGTCGCAGGGTCGAATGTTCATTTTCGACTCCATGCATTTTAGACAAATTTGCCCTTTTCGTGGAGAAGTACTAATCACCAGAGTTTCATAACGGTGAACTGATGGTGTTTGCTTTTGGTTTGTGGCTGCCAGCAATTACGTGACGTCCTGGGGCTTTAATGGCAGCATGAGACGGGAAGACGCTACGGGGGAAAAGATGATAGCCATACTGGATGCCATAAACCCCTGTCCAAACCCATTCTGTCGTAGGCCGCTTCCTCTCACGGATGATCCGCAAAGACGGACCTGTCCAAACATGCTTGCAGACGCTCACCGTCTGTGTTGCGGTCGGCCCCAGATGTCTGTGTCCACCAGTGGGAGATGGTCCTGGAACCAACATCTCTACGGCCATAAAACAACGTGGATGGTGATAATGACGTCAGTACGCCTTCATTATAGCATGGCGTGACGTGGGACGGAGAGGAGGAGGTGGGGTGGTCGGGGAGTAGATGTGACAATGGAATATTGGGGGTAGAGGTCATAGGACTGAAGAGGGGAAAGAAGAGGGAGAGGGGGACGGGAGGGGAGGGGACGGGAGGGGACGGGACGGGACGGGACGGGAGGGGAGGGGAGAACATGGGAATGGGGAGGGGAATGACAAGGTGGGGGTAAGGGACAGGGGTGGGACGAGTAGGAGTTAATTGCCACCCTCCACCCGCTTCAGATCACGCCACCCGTGGATGTGTGTACTCAGGTGAGGACTGTGCCACTCTATAGTCAGCTTTTTTTCAAACACCCCCACTCCACTCCAGTGCATTTCTGGCCATTCAGTCCCTCATACACCGCGTTTTGACAGGTAGAGAGACTGCAGCCTCTTGACACTGGTTCCACCGCGATATTGCTCTTCTGCTTCCTTCACCTCATCTGTCCCCCCCCCCCCCCCCTCTTTTCC
>JAWQFJ010018456.1:55000-90000 GCA_034096865.1 Theodoxus fluviatilis
GTGACTATATCTCATGGTAGAAAGTGCCAATAAGCACCATTGTGCTTCCTATGTCTTGAATTACCAGCTTTGTGTTGCATGACCTTGGATGACCTTGACCTTGGGTCAAGGTCACATGTATTTTGGTAGGAAAAATGTGTAAAGCATTTCTTTGTGTATGATGTCATTGGTAGGTTTATTTTAAAAGTCCTTAACCAAAGATAGTGCAATGTAAACGACTTTTTATGAGACACCAGAAAAAAATCATGTTGTGGGACAAGGTGCTAGATTTACACTTCAAAGCTGTGCGAGACGACTAGGGCACAATGGCTGCGTTTACGATCACTTTTTACGATGGAGGATGCGTCCTGCACGTCTGCCACGGCAAGTTCACTGTTCTTTGATGTCATATACTGTTACTCGTCCTTTCCCCCACTGAACATAGGCAAAGCGTGTTTCAGCAAAGGGTGTGTTGCAAATCCTGTGCCCACCAACAAGGAACCACATTGATGTTTGCATGTTCTAAAGCAGGGGAAGACAAATTTGTCGTAACCCAGGTGCCAAAGTGAATACTGTGCAATCACCTGGCATGAATTCCGAATGAATTCATTTTATACAGACATGTGTTTCCCCTTTTTTCCTCAACAGTGTGCGGCTAATCAATCATCCAGCTGGACAGACAGAAGAAGGCGAGAAGCCCTGCTGACAGAGACAGCCATGCAGCTACCATGCTCAGTCGCATAGGAAGAAACAGCCATCCAGCAAGCGTGCAATAGCAAACCAGCGAGCAATTGGATAGTAGTCCTCATATAGGCAAACAAACAAACACACACACACACACACACACACACACACACACACACACACACACACACACGCACACACACACACACGCACACGCACACACACAAGCACAAACGCACATACATACACACCTACAAACATACACACGTACAGACATACACACGGACACACACAGGATGCAGTTCGGGACGGCGGACGCCCCACCGCCGGTCAACAACGCGCTGCTGCCGGACATCTACAACCGTCTGGACGCGGAGACCATCGAGAAAACCCGAGTCATCAACACACAGCTCGATGAGCGCCTGAAGATGCAGGAGAAAATCATCAACAGGTGTGTGTGTGTGTTTGTATGTGTTTGTGTGTATGTACGTGTGGGGGTGGGAGGGTGTAGGTGTGTATGTGTGTATGCGTGCATGTGTGCGTGCATGTGTGTGTGCGTGCATATGTGTGTGCGTGCATGTGTGTGCGTGCGTGCGTGCATGTGTGTGCGTGCATGTGCGTGTATGTGTGTGTGTGCGCGCATGTGTGTGTGCGTGCATGTGTGTGTGCTTGCACGTGTGTGTGTGCATGCGAGCGCGTGTGCGCGTGTGTTCTGGAGGTGAGAGTGTTTGTATTCTGTCGGTTCATCGGTTTCACACTGTCGTTCGATGTGTGTGTCAAGCTCTGTACGTCTGTTTACAAGTCTGTGAATATGTGTATAGTTCATTAAGGTTTCTTCTTGGCTATCTGTCTTTATAATTTGTCTTCTAAGTTTAGTGTGTCTGTCCCTGAGTCCGTTTGGCAGACAGAGGAGCTGCGCGTTTTAAAAAGAAATTATCTATGGTTCTGTCCGTCACTGCCTCTTTGCGTGTTTAATATGTTTGTCTGTTTATTTGTCAATGTATCTGTTTATTCCTTTGTTTGAATAGTGTGTGTGTATATTTGTTTGCGCGCGCGCGCGTGTGTGTGAGTGTGTTTGGCGGGGGTGGGTGGGGATTGGTAAACTTTTCTGACTTTGCTGTTTGTGGGGTTGTCTGTCGGTCTCAAAGAAGCGAGTGCCGTTGCAAACTCACAAACAACGGATACATACCCACCTTCGGCAAAGCACAACTGCGGTGTGACGTGCCTTCGCGTTAAGACGAGTTTTTTTCTCGAACGCGAGACATCATCACTGTACTTGTGTTCGATATCAATGCAACGGTGCGAACAGACGAACGCCAAAACAGTTGCATGAACTCGAAACCGAACATACACTTCCTGATCCAGAATACCATGGGAATAAAGTGCTGTAATGACCATTCGGGACTACACAATCACCATGATTATTTTAACGTTAGCAAAAAGCGAAACATCTTTATCTGCCTGTAGCGCTGCAACCGACATGAGGTTTGTAGGAATTTGTCAACGCCAGTTTTTAAATAAAGCACCGAAATTTTTATCATAGTAACTCTTGTAGACAACGGTTTGAAAGGTTAATGTTAAATGCCCATTTAAAGAAATTTATTAGACATCATGACCGCTACTGCATGTGGCAAACACAACAGAGTTCTGAGGCGAAAAGATGACTGTTTAGGTTTGAGTCCACAGTCAAAATAATCTGTGCCGTCTTGATCGACTCGGGGTCAGGTGACCCGGGACAAGAGAACGATTTAATGCGGATCAGGCGGCCCTCGTGTCAAAACGACGCATGTCTGCGCATGGAGGACTTCCCCTTCACCCACGTCCTGATTTACGACGACGCATTAATAGCCGTCTCAATTACCTACGCATTGCCGTTGGGTTGTGGCAAAGAAAAGTTTGACTCAATTTCATTCCTACGCCTCCGTGGTCTCCCTCAACTCTCACCTTAACTCCGTCCTCCTCCTCCTCATTTGCATTTACAAATCAAACAGGAACATCAGATCCGTGGTGCAATGTGATTGCTTGATTTCACACGCACGCACGCATGCATGCACGCACACACGCACACACACACACACACACACACACACACACACACGTACCTGCGTTACTGTTATCGACTTCCTGACCCAAGACACGTTTGAACTGATGAGAAAAAAGTCGACAATCCGAAGTTATCTGTGCTCTAAATACAACCTGGTGTGGCAGAAACAGTATCTTTCACCAAAGTGACAGCATATGAACTCTCAAATTCATGTATCGTTTTTCTTTTAACACTCCTGTGATAGTTTATTGTTACTGGCAAGTGTACGTGTATCTTCAGCCAGTCAGGAGTATTTATGTTGAATGAAAAATACGTGGATGCAACCAACATGCAATGTTAAGGAGGCGCGTTTGTTTGGCCCAAAATCTCGGGATTCTCCCTGAATGGTTACTCGAGGGCGAGTGAGACGCTCCTACAGCTAGAAAAACAGCCGTTTGTTTGGCCCAAAATCTCGCGATTCTCCCTGAATGGCTAGTCGAGGGCGAGTGAGACGCTCCTACAGCTAAAAAAAACGGCCTATCATCTCGCAAGGCGGAAGAACATGGCTGCGTCCTGGCGCCAGAGTCGGTGAAGAAGTTGCCGATAGTCGAAATAACTGACGATTCAGATATCACATCAGTTTTTCACTTCATAGAACACACCAATTGAGGGAGCTCCGGACCTCCCTCGGCCTCCCGCCTTCACGGCGAGTGCGACCTTATGAGCGAGGAACGTAGGCAACGCCTAGCCCTTGCGATTCTCTCGAGATTTTGGGCCAAACAAATGCGCCCTAGGTCATCAGCTATAAGTTTCGTTATGAAAAATTGTTCAAGAAGGATTCGTGTAAATGTCAAACCCACCTCACTTTTAAGAGAGAGAAAAATGACATAGAACAGTCCACAAAAGTCATCACCATATTTTAAAGCTTGTTTGTTCCGTGCGTTTTTTTTTCCAGCGACTGGATTTGAAAAGGCAAGGATATACCAGATGCTCACGATTGTCCTCAAGAAGCCCCATCCTATTTATTCAATAATCACATCTTGATTGACTGAGTAGTCACATCTCGATTAATCGTATGTCACTCTCTCTCCTTACCTCAGATATCGTGTGGCCGCGGAGCGCATCTACCGGAATGAGACGCGACAGTTGCGTCATGACCTGGCGCGCATTTCGGGTCGCCTTCCCACAATTCGCCGCGTCCCCAACTTGCAGATGGCCAACGTCACGCGCTACGGGGCCACCAGGGCACGTCTGCACGACCTCCGCCACGGAAAGCGCCGTCTGGAGGAGAAAACAGACCTACCATTCTGTCAGCGCCACTTCATCCATCACCTGCCCACCAAGAGCAAATTCTACGCTCGACCCCCCTCCCCCGACAGCCCCGTGCCCGAGGGTGGGAACAGGGAGGGGGAGAGGGAGGAGGGTCAGGGCCGCGCCTCGGTTCTGCCTGCGCTGGACCTGGTAGGGACGGGGAGGGAGGGGGTGGTGGGGGTGGTGGAGACACCCCGGGGAAGACAAGGACCACACTTTTTGTCGCTGTCCAGGTGATCTGAAAGCGACGCAGGGAGGTCACCCGAGACACTGCAGGCCTCAGCCTCACCAGCCAACATTGCGTCTGCTCATCTTGTGTTTACCCAACTTTATCGTCTGTATGACCTGCTGGGGAAACAGTGGGTGCGTGCTCATAAACAGATTTGCACACTTGCGCCCGGTCGCATTGGAGTGTGGATGGATGAATTTTTTATTTCTCGATCGATTAGATCTGGTTGTGGTTCCGTGACAACTCGCACTTCCGAAACTTTCTGGGCGGTCTGTCAGTCGGCGACAGTGCGGAAGACAGAAGAGACATTGGCGTTTACGCATATGGTTTCCAGTCAGAGGAACGTACTAAATGAAAGCTAACCAAACATAACACAAGTGACTGGTAACATTATACATCTGCTGCACCTGCTCAACCCACGTTCCCAGGTTTTGGGACGATATGTTTTGAACTCTCACATGCACTCACACACGCGCGCGCGCGAGCGCGCGCGCATTTACAAAAAGCGCGCACGCTTACGAAAATACATGAGTAGGCATAAGCACACGCCCAAGCACACACACACACACACACACACACACACACACACACACACACACACACACACACACACACATGCGCATACAAACACGTACTCTCGCTCACGGCTCACGTAGGCTCACAGCGTACGCACACACGCGCGCGTGTGCGCGCGAATACCACTGTCCGAAGGCTTCGATGCAGGCGTTAGGCAGTGCAACCCAAACTCAGATGTGTAGACCCTGTGACAAGAAGGGCTGGCTGGAGTGTGTCCAAAATAACCTGCAGACAAAAATCTCATTCTCGTCCTGCATGATTGTGAAGGTCGGCGGAAAGAGAAGTCTTGTCTGATATCCAGTCCCTCGTTGTGCAAATGACGTGTTGCCAACGTGAACTAGAGATAGGGATGCATTACGTGCACAGACTGATTCTATTCTACAACCAAAGAAATAAGCAGAAACCTGCCAGAAATAACAGACAATGCTTGATAGCATACACAGGTTAGTCAAAGATTCAATACACGAAAACCAGAATAATATGCACACTAATATCTTGCTCTGATGCCAGGAACGAAGACCATGGCCACAGTCACACTGCCCTCCTGAACGCAGACAAACGATGTCTCTCATCCAAGGCTTCATCTGCAAGCGTGAAAATACTTAGAAACCCAAGTCTGTGCGAGAAATGCGCAAAATTGCCCTTGACAGTGGTCTTCGACAACTCTGGTAAACGTGGATGTTCAAGAAAGCGTACCAACGAGATAACTGAAGGCGATATTGATACTACTCGTGTGTGTCTTCTTTGTGGTCGAGACAATGATTTTTGGGCTGATCTTGTTGCAACGTAGGATTAGCTAAAACACTATTTCAGCCAGTTAACCTGAATGCATCTGTGGCAATGAGTGTTTCAATGTAAACTTGCTTGTACCGATCGCCATTCTTCTGTGTTCCTTCAGGTGTGCATTGGTGTATTTTAAAACGGCGTTGAACATAGATGAATCAGTTGACTGTAGACCACCGTACCAAAAAAGAAGTACACAAACCATTGATCAAGTCACATTAAAGCTTATCGAATTTTCGTCTCACTGAATTTGTCTAAAAAATTCTGTATTGGTTCTTCAGCCCATTGGTGGAATATTTTTGCTGTATTATGAGGTTCTTTGTCACTAGGGCAGCAGCGAAGGCAAGCTGTTGCAGACCATGACATAAAGATAACCTAACAGCTGCAGGACAATGTTCTGTAGGGCGCGTTGTCCTGGAAAGGCTGTTCGTAGTTGTGTGAGGGTCTACCAGTTTCAGTATTTAAAAAATACTGGACGCTTGTATTTTATATGTGGAGAAAATGCTCGCCGAAGTTCTGCACACGTGACACGACAGGCAATTACAATTGGAAACTTTTTCCAAGTTCAGCGTGGAAAACAAAGCACACTCTCTTTCAATACTGTGTGGGCAGTCTGAAACAACACATGTAAATGTTGCATATTATGCCCAATATAATTCTCAGTGCATGCTTATTTGGACTGTATTGGTCACGTAACTAACCAGTGGTCAAATAATGCGTCACGTGGGTAAAATTCATATTTTAAGAATTTTATATGAAACTGTTCGACCGAGTATTGTAGGTCTGTACAGGATGGTAGCATGTGAAATGTTCTACACACCCATGCCATATTTGGCCATCTTTATTTATATCGTATGTTTCATTTTCATTTCCCCCCTTCACGCTGACATCGTAAAGCTGCTTTGTCGAATACGACACTCCTCGATCCTGAATGTAGCACCCTGATTATGCCGATACTTAACATCAGTGCGAGGTCACCAAAGCCTGCTGACGCCTTGCACAAAATCAACAAATTCACTTCGAGCAATGACCCATCTCACAGGCAGAGATGGTACGCCAGCTTGTTTTTATATTGCCGGACTTCCAGGCTTGTTCCTTTGTTGGACAGTGGTCAGCACGCCTCTTTAGCCTACCATTGCTCACGTTTGAATGAGGCCGTACTAGTGCTTATGTTTCTGCAGCACTGTACAAGACTTTTTAAATGTGCATCTCATCCATCGGAAATATTGCTTGAGGGAATAGGAGTGACGACGATAGTGATGCTGACTTTAGCAGGCACTAGTTGAATCACGATCAGGAAGGTGAAAAGATGGTACTTTCCCGGTGTTACTGTGTTGGAGAGAGAGAGAGAGAGAGAGAGAGAGAGAGAGAGAGAGAGAGAGAGAGAGAGAGAGAGAGAGAGAGAGAGAGAGAGAGAGAGAGAGGAAGGTGAGGGGGTGGGGTTTGGAGTGGGACGGGCAGACACACGAACACACATAGGCCCCTACTGACAGGCAGGCTGACAGACGGACGAGCGGGCGGAGGAAAGGAGAGAGAGAGGTAGTGAGTGTGTTTGTGAGAGCGAGAGAGAGAGAGAGAGAGAGAGAGAGAGAGAGAGAGAGAGAGAGAGAGAGAGAGAGAGAGAGCAACTTTACAAAGCTTAAAGCTTATTCGAAGCAGTTGTTTCATCACTGGTTTGCGATTTGATTTAGCGATGATTCATCAGCATTGTCAAACATGGGTGAAATCTGCCGTGCGTTCAAGACGACCTACCGGTAGCCTACCGGTAGCCTACCTACCGGTGTGCCATCTTGAACGACTCGTTATGACCCAACGGTAGCCAAGATGGCTTCCAAGATGCCTTCTCATCGCCGCGGATTGCGCTTCTCAACCAAATGAGTAAACCAGCAGCTGCAGACTGCTTGTTCCTTGTGGAAGCTGATGAAATACGTTAAGCTGTAGCTGTGCATGAATGCTCGACATCGCTCGAATAGAAATTTATGTCAAAACGACAGTGCTGACTTGGTGTAAGCAAGAATAGTTCGATGCTATTTTCAAGGGAGGTAACACCACTAACCAAGGGCTAATGTAAAAAATAAGAGTTGCTTCCCTTGAAATTGCCTTGAAATTGTTTTGCCGTCTATCGTTGAAATGTTTGCTCACATCTTGACCGGTAATTATTTCAGAGCAGTTATTCTTTAAAAAAAGAAAAGTACAATATCAGCCTACCTTCTTGTAACGTCTCGCATAGGCTGGGTAATAATCACAGGTCGAAATGCGTGCCACAGCGCATATTTGTGATGACGATTTTCTTCCTTTCCCCGAAGGCAGCCATTTTGGCTATACACGCGCAACGGCTCTCGGGCGCGGTACGTACCGGTACGTACCGGTAGCCGTAACAAGTCGTTCAAGATGCTACCGGTACGTACCGGTACGTACCGGTAGGTGTCTTGAACACGCCTCTGACAAGCAGCATCCCACTTGAACACAACAAAAGCAGACGACTCACCATGACAAAGGAAATTAAAGGAATGCTTTTTCTGTATTTAAAAGAGTGAAACAGTACTAGATATTGAACCGCACTCAAAACATTCATATGGTAGGGATCAACTTGCGGGAATAAACCATTACGGAAAAGTATGCGGAGCATCACCTCTGGAGAGCCAAGCTGAAAACACATCATACAAAACTAAGGAAACTCCGCTGCAAAGATTAAGGTTCGCTGTGACACATTTGTTTCTAGCAGTGTAACTGTTGCCGAGTTGGAATTTACAAAAAACATTTTATGTCACGCTGCCGGACACGAATAAACATTCATAGTTAAATTGGTTTAATTTCTATTTTGATTGAATGGGATTGATTCAGTTTGTTTCAACTCTATTTCATTAAATAATTTAAGTTTAAATTGATCTATTTGTTACATTTCTTATGCTACATAACTCAATTAATTCAGTTTAAATTTTTTCAATGTACATGTATTGATATGATTTGATCACATTTTAATTTTATTTTATTTTTACAAATTTCACTCAGTTCTGTTCATCCACGTCTACTAAATAAGATGGATAAATAATCAAAATTAATTTGAAATCAGACACACCAAATGGAATATATGTGCTCACATTAAGGAGTGATCGAGTTCTCCGAGATGCAGTCTTGAGAGTGAAGTGAAAGCATGAAGAAATATGAGAGTGCAGACAAGAGCGAGCATGTCCTCGCGAGATCGAGACCCAGAGTGAAGTGCAATCATGGTAATGCTGATTGTGTCGCTGTAATTCGACCTGTGCACCATTAAAAAAAATTTCGAAAACGACTACAGGAATTTGGACTTCGACTTCCCAGCACAAGCTAGAAGTTACCCCGAATCGAAGGGACTTTACGAAGGAGACAAGTCACAACACAAGCCTAGCGTGCCAATGCAAGACCCCCACCAGAATCGTCTTTTACTAGATTAAAAAAATTAATCAGTGTTTGAATAACTGTGCAATGGATTGTTTCAATAAAGAGGTGGCTGGTTTGCATTCGTGTTCAGTGCACATCATCCACCTCACGTAGTTAACTTTACGTGGCGCCATTGATTTTAAGGTAGACTCTTCTCCCTCCATTGGGCTCTTGCATTATGAGAGTTAGTGCTTTTTTTTCGTATTTTCACTCTGCAGGTTGGGGGTAAGAACTGACCCACCGCGGCTCCCTGTGCTATTCGTAAGAGCAGAATAACTAGGGACACAGTGACTTCATTTGATCTTTCTCTAAACATAGCGAAACGCTGATAGGCCGTGAAACTTTATCTGTCCATCACATATTTCGTACTCGTCAACAAAAAGATCAATCAAATTTCCATTTCGTTAAAAAAAGTAGCCTCGTCATTTTTATATTTAATTTGTATGCACACTGTCAACGCTTCAGCAAGACTCGGCCATTTTCGCTCCCCTCCAGCCTCACTGCAGTGCATGTCTTATCAGCCGACCTTGTCAACATGGTGTCTTGAGGCTGTAGGTCTCTTTAAAGTGGACACGCTGGTGGCGAGTCTCGAGTCAAGTGGAAGCAAGACCTCCTGCAGTGACGCCTGACTGATTGCGCACCCTGGCGCCAGAAAACCATGCCCTTCCTGCCCTTTACCCGACCAACCCTTCACCCTGTCTTTCGTACTGCCTTTCCCGCCTTAAGATTTCACCTTCTTTAGGATCTGAAGTAACGCAGCTAGGGGTGGGGATGAGGTGTGATGGCAGCGGTAGGGTGGGTTAAGTTGACTGCAAGGATAATCACAGTAAGGTGGTGATGGATCGTTGGTTTCAAAGATTGCAGACACGTGCTGCACAGAGCTGTCATGTCGTTGTCTAACCTCACACGCCTGTCGAGTGCTAGGAACACGATTTTATCTGTTGTTCAAGTGTCTGTCGACCTGTCCATCTCTCTCGTTTACTCACCGCAGTCGACCCCCTCCCTACTCCTCCTCCACCACTCTTACCGTCTCTGACCCCGATCCCCGGCCACCTCCTCCTCAATAACTTTAAATTTTAGTCTATTTTAGTACCACAGCGTGTAGTTCTGCACGTTTTTGATTTTTACTAGAAGGTCTGAGCATTTTTATTCGTATAGTTTATTTTGATACCTGTTCTCGCTTTTCCCTGACTCCATTTTAACCTGTCATCGTTTTTTCAAGCACCCTGGTTTTAACAAGCTATCGAAATCAACCTTGTTGTGGTGTTTTAGTTTTTCCTCTTTACCCGAGGTTTTTTCCGTGTGGTCAAACTCTTCTCAAAGGCCCTTTTTCGTTTGCCCCTCTGTCTTGCTCAAGCCTTGTTTACTTACAAGACGGATCGTCTTCTCCCTACATAGGTGTCCCCCAGGGCTGACACGCATTTCCATCTTTCCAACCAGCGAGTGTCGAGGACCCGTGTTCGAGTCTGCCAGAGTGAATACATATGCACTCCTGCCCTTCACTCCCGGACTACAGCGAGTGTCCTTGCTCCACCTTCATTCCAAACGTGTGTGGCCCCAAAGCGTTCAGGGTTTCTTTACAAAGGGAAGAGGTGCTCTTGTTGGAATGTTCTTGACTTGCTGAGCAGATGACATTTACGATGCATTTTGTAGGTGTCAAGATGCAGAAGACGCAATGAAAAACATTCAAAGTGGTTATTTCCCGGGGATCAACCTGAAGATGAAGTGTGATGGCTGTTGACACACTGACGGCCAGGTGCCATTTTGTTCTCATAGGAGTGGGCATCAGTGCAGCGATTGATGAGCATGCAATGGGGAAGTGCCACAACCATACAACGATGAACTCGTGTGACAATGGCAGCCATCGAGTCAGTGTAGTACAGTGTGCTGTCAAAACCAAGACGTCACTAAATCCACTCGTGAAGACTGAGGGGTGTAGCACACAGTCTCTGCTTGAGGAGTTTGTAGAAGAGACAGACCTTTTCATATTTGAGGAGGGTGCAGTGGCAGTAGGTCTTCCTTTTCGCAGGTGTTTCCTCTTACAAAAACCATCCTTTGTGCCGTATATGAGTTTCCCTTGTTTTGCTTTAAGCAGGATCTGCAAGACCAGACCGAAGCATGTGGATCGATGATAAGGTCACATCCTCAAGTCGTGGGCGAATAACTCGAGTTTTGCAGGACATTTGCTGCAAGTCTCAAGGTCGGCGACCGACGCAGTCTATGGGCCACAAAGTCTTGCAATAAATCAGTCGCCGGTCTTTTAAAGACTTTGATATAGTTCTCCGTGGCCGACTAATCCAGTCCAGTCCAGGAATCATCGGCATTCGCCTTTGGCGCTCGTTGACGTGCTTGGCGTGGCAATCTGTCATGCAGCAAAAACGCTCTCAAATTCACGACACGTACTTCAGTAGGTCCCCCTGAGGTGCTCTCTGGCACTTGAAGAGAGAAACGTGCAAACAATTTATGAGTTGATGACGTACGAACGTACATCTGCTGTGCTCATCCTCTATTCAGTTATCCCTGCTACTGTCTCTCCCACCCCCTATCCTGTGTGTCAGACCTCTCTTCAACCCCCCTTTCCCATCCTTTCTGTAAGGCAAGCTGACCAGCTGACCGCTCTGCGACCCCTCCTCTGCAGTGGTCTGATTGTCGGTGGAGCTGCCCTGTCAGTCACTCCTTACATTAGCGCGACCCCTGGCTAGTGAGCCGTTCTCCCGCTCTGGCATCTGAATTGTCACATTTGAAGTTTCCTCTCAAGTAAGACAACCACTTGCAACGGCATATGATTCATTCAATAGACTGTGTTATGCTGAATGAGGCAACATTGGTAAGAAATAATTTCAAAGCGAGTTAAGTTAAATAATCTCTCCTTTCTGCCAAATTGAAGCACGAACCCGGGAACCAGGGTTAGGAACTGGGAAATAATCTACACCCTGGCTCCTGTGAGGTCCGTGCATTCCTTTCCGGGGGAACGGCACGGGGTGCGCTCTCCTATTGCGAAGAAGGCCCCTATTGCAGCGGATAATTTTTTTTTGGTACAAATCGTTCTTCAAGGGCCATTTTGATTCTTTTGTCCTAAAACGGTCCAGAAGTTCATTAACTGAGAGCTTGTACCAACGGCCAATAAAGAGTGGAAAATAACTCGACTTCACCCCTGCGTCTTCCTTGAATTCAACCTTACCATCGACCACCACATTTACCATCTGCTTACTCTTGAAAAACACTCCATTCGCTGAAGAATGTGCACGCGGTTGTGGCGTGACTAATTTGACACACAAAAACTACCAGACACTTGATTGGAAGACATGGGGAGGGACGAGGGCCGGGGACAACCTAACACAGAGACAGACAGAACAAAGAACACACACTCTAAGTTGACAGAGCTCCTCGAAACCCGCCACGCCAGCTTATTACTTGGCAGCGCTTGCCCGCGTTCCCGCTAGTCGTGCTCATCTGCATGGTGGTCGTGCTGATAGAGCTTTGCTACACAGAATTCCCACCCTGGCCAGAAAGACTCGAGGCGAGATAAGGCAGATTAGTTTGTTTGGAAGGGCGGGCCTTACATCCATCTCCAGTTCTAAAGGTGTTTGTAGCACGTCTTTTCCACACCAAAGACTCGCTGAAAAGGGTTCACTTGTTGCCCGAGAATTCGCACAGAGGTGTGGTGGAAGGAATTGATCAACGAGAGAGATTGAACTGCGATGATAACTTCGAGTACGGTGGGATGGGTAAAGCACTTTAGGACCTTATCAAAGAGTTAAACTTTCCCACCCATCAACATTACAACACCTGCACTGAACAAGAAGACTTGGGCTTGTTTGTGCGAGTCCCTCCACCTGCCAAAACGCTATCCGTACTACGAGGACGTAAGGAGACTACGTCTCTTTGAAAGCGAGTTATCGTGGGCATCTATAACCAGCTCAGGCTCACAGAAATGAGATGTATGACGTTTTACGGCCTCTCAACCTTTGTAGGCTTTGTAAGGCCATTGATTGATCACTACAGCTGGTTAAGTAAGGGCAATTCAAGTCACGATTTTCCCAGTTGTTCGCCTTTTACGATTCGCACTGGGAGACGCGGTGGGTCTATTCTTACCCGAAATAAGTGGAATGAGGTGTTGCGGCCTCAGAGCCTCACGTCGACCATCATTCAGCGTGGCTGAGACTAGTGAATTGAAAAGACCTATCAAAGCGATCTCAGGACCAAAGCAAGGCGAAAAACCCATCCAGTGCTTGCAAAGAAGGGGGGGGGGGGGGGGGGGGGGGGGGGGGGGGAGGCATACAAACAATGCGAACCAACGCGCTCATTCCTGTAAATATTGTACTTACGAACGCGGTAATAGTTCGTACCGAACTATGCATCGCGTAAAAAAAAGCAACACGCCCACTCTCAAAACCTCACCCCCCATCCTCCGCAGAACAAAACAAAACGAAACGAAGACCCCCAATCTAGTTAAACATTATCTTTATTGGATTGCCGCCTCTCCAATGCTAGCTTTCTAAATCTGGAGTTAGGCAGCATCTCGGCGTTGCATATACTACAGGGCATGCATGTACATCCCAATAGTCATCCACCTTGAACCAACATTAACAGATGCGCCCCCCCCCCCCCCCCCCCCCTTCCGAACAAAGCCCCATGACCCGCCCCCTGGGAACAGGCTTGTTGCCACGAGTACTCAAGCGCCCATTCACATCAATACAACCATCCCACTCATGGAGTCGCCCCCTCAACCACTCCCAATCCCAGGGTACCCAGTCTTGGCCTGGGTATCCAGTCTTGGCCAGGGTACCCAGTCTTGGCCTGGGTATCATGTCTTGGCCTGGGTATCCAGTCTTGGCCTGGGTACCCAGTCTTGGCCTGGGTATCATGTCTTGGCCTGGGTATCCAGTCTTGCCTCAGGCGCCATGCCTTCATCGCGTGGCACACAGGTCCTATCCTGGCAGTGCTAGGCTACGGCTTGTCTCGTTGCTAGGCAACCATGGATGCATCCACATGAAGCACTAAGAAGGTTGTTTTCCCTCAGGCCATGAAACAAGAGCAGGCCATCAAGACATCGACCTGCAGTCCTCGTCCGCTTTCTTGTCATCATCTGTCCATCGACCCCGCGCGCAGCAGCAACTGCACAGAGCTGTCCGCCGCGTTGGGCGAGCTTTCATCAGCTTTGTTGTCGTGTGTCTGACTTGCGGCCGCTAATGTATGGCATGCCTCCAGCCGTGTTTCTAAACAGTGGCAGATTAAAAGACAGATATCGACGAGGCTGCCGTCATCTCCGCCAATTCAAAAGGACGCGAATTCTGTTTATCGATGTGCGCCCATGTCATGAAGGTGCGAAGAGTCGCGGTCTTTGGGTTGCGAGGGCGTGCGAGAGCGTGGACGCGTCACCGACTGGCGGCAAGTGCGTGGCGAAGATGACGGGGTCAAATGTTTTCCCAAGACGCTTCCCATTCAAGAACACTTGTGCAAGTATCAGTTTGGTATATGAAAAGTTATTTATTTATTTGTTCGTCCGTCCGTCCGTCCGTCCGTCTGTCTGTTGTCAGTCTGTCTGTCTGTCTGTCTGTCTGTCTATTGTCTGTTTGTTTGTTTGTTTGTTTATTGGTTGGTTGGTTGGTAGGTGGGTTGGTGGGTGGGTTGGTTGGGGTTTTGTTGGGGGGTTGGTTGGGGGGTTGGTTGGGGGGTTGGGTTTGTTTGTTTGTTTGTTTGCTTATTACGTTTTTGTTTATCGTTTTGTTAGGTCTGCCACAATCTGCTAGATTTTAAAATGCAAGTAAACAATCGATCCGGAACGGAATGAGCACATATGTTTTGTGTACTCGACATCTCAGGAACTGTAGTGTGAACTTGGGACCCCTTGTGGGTTGGGGGTAACAATACCCCCCCCCCCCAGCGTCTCCCGGTGGAATTTCAAAGTTTCATAGCCTACAAAGGCTGAGAGACCGTAACATCTCATTCATCTCTGTCCCCCTGTAGGTTGGGGGTAAGAATAAATCCATCGCAGTTAGTAAAAGGCGAGTGCCTGGGCACACCGATGATTGACTGGCTCATACTGTAAACCAGCTCCAGTGACTGGCGTGGCCAATGGTCGACCATTCTGAACACAGAGATCATAGGAAGAGTACAAGGACGAAGAAGAGAGCGAGAGCGAGGAAAACAAGGATGCAGACGAGGGCGAAGAAAACAAGGTCGAGAACGAGGAGGAGGAGGACGACGACGACGACGAGAAAAGAAGATAGGAAAGAAAGAAGAAACAGAAATTTGGAATCTTTCAAAGCTCCAGAGAAAAGAGTCAGGTAAAAGTCGCCCTGTCAGTTTGCAGGTCGACGACTTGTCCCCACACAAGTTAGCGTAGAGACTTGTCTACAAGTAGTCCACGTAGGAGATGAACTACACATTCAAACATGCCTATCGATCTTTAACATGATTAAGTTTTCATTATACATTGCCTAACGTCTTAGGTTTGCACAGTGGATCCAAACTCAATTCATCCACCTTGAATAACTCGTATACTGCTTTCCTCCTTGCATTTGTGAGAAGAAAAAAATGTATAACCACTATGTTCAAACCAAAGCGGGGTCAAATTCTGGCAGGTTGAAGTACGTGGTTTATTTGTACTTAAGCAGTGACATATATTTGTTCATTTCAGTGGTCACATGGCACACACTGCACAAGGTGAAGGACATTTGACTCACAATATTGACCAGCCCAGCAGATTGCAATCTGTACAACGCTGAACAGCAATGACAAGAGCATTCATCTTTTCATGTAAACACAGATTTACACCCCTGAATTGTCCGAGAGTAATAATTTTCATATATTTAACGTTAACATCAACTGAATTTTTCTTGCTTTGTTTTTCCCCCCATTATTATTAGATAAAAACCTTATAGTTTTTCATTCAACAAGACAAAAAATTTTCAAAATGAGTGTCTCCAGATCACAGCTAAAGAGAAAAATTAGCTTACTTGAAGATGATGATGGTAAAGCGAAGAACAAAGAACAAATGCTTGCGTGCATGAAGATAACCAAAAACTACTTGCTGCAAAGGTGGGACAAGCTTCCTTCATTACCAGCAAATCCGACTCCAGTCTCTTATTGCGGTCATCAATCCGACAGAGAGAATATTTTCCCTAACAATGGTCTTTCCCTGCGAGATTTGCTTGAGAGCAAGTGTTTCTGCCTCCAGGCCAACCTGTCTTGGGTAGCGGACGTATGAGCAGAGGAGGAAGCAGCAGCTGCAGCGGGAGGGTGGAGGAGGAGGTAAGGAAGGAGGAGCAGAAGAAGAAGAGGGGGCAGGAATATGAGGAGCAGGAGAAGCATGAGCAAGACAAGAAATTGGAGAGAAAACGCAGTTTCCTGCTCTACTAAGAATAATCTTTCCAAAACTACACCACGATACTTTCAACACTATGCATCACAAAGATTCACATCTTTTTTCTTGCACTTCCAGCACTATTCTCGATGACAACCTGGATAAAATTAACCAACTTTCATTCATGTTGGGGCATTGTGCTTTTGTCATTCATTATGCTTGCTAGTTGCCTTCATGTGTGCATGTTGTGTCTGCTCTTCATACCACCACTGCCAGCGAAAAGATAAAGATAGAAAGTTTGACAACTAACCAATTATTCACATTTAACTGACACAATTGCTTTACAGGAAACATTGAAAGGATGATCATAACTTGCAAATTAGACAAGACCTGTAAATCCCAACTCCAGAAAATGTGGTAAATGACCTTCAAGAATCATGCAGCCTGTAGATTGCAACAGCAACTCAACAGTGAAAGAGTGATTTTAAAGTATGTATACAACAAGAAAGAAAACAAACTACATACAGTCAAACTCATGTTTCCTGTATTCCATCACTGCCAAAGAAATTCATGAACATATAAAATAAAGTTCAAAATCGGGGTAATTTTAATTGGATTTATCTCAGTGCATGATAGAAACATAAATCAAAGCATTTAATTCAATCAGATGGAAAGCAATGAACACTACAAAGGGTCTGCTTCATCTATTGTCATTTCCCCCCAAAAAGACAACTCCACAAACATTTAGTCTTTTCAGTAAGTGGGAAATGCCAAAATCAATGCAATACATCATGCATTGTAGACATTTTGCATATGGAATTCACCCAATGACTGAATGAGCAATGAGAGTTGTGAAAATGAAGCAAGGAGTGGTTTGCACATAATTATGTGAGCTTGGTGAGAGGTTCAGAGGCCAACCATCCAAACAGCCATCCATTCCATGCAACAGCAGTGCACTTGCACCATCATCACAAGACCTTTGAACTTTGCCTCAGTCCCTCTGCTCACACTTCCTTTCCACTGCATGAAACAGGCATGCTTCACGTACTTGCTCCTACCACACACAAGGATCAGGAGCAGAGAAAGAACTCACATGTGATCCTGAAATAATTCATTTGAAACATATCTGGCAATTTTTCCCATTTCATACCACCTCACTTCATAGATGTCACTAGTATAACACTTACAAGTCATAGGTTCAAGCATACACAATATATTTAAAAATTGTTACTCCCAAACTGAACTTACCACAAGGGTAAACCACAAAATGTCTGCATACTCCAAGAAACATTTCCTTGCCAACACAGAAAAATCTAGAATTGATTTTTCAAACTGTCCTGAAAATTCTTACAGAAATGTCTGATCAAAGCTGCTTACATAGAGCACCAAATCCCGACTTAATTTTTTAACAAAAGGAAGAAAACCTATAATCATACTCATCAATCATGCTGGGGTAACCTGGCATAACAGAGGGAAGACAACACCTGAAACTTAACACTGCTTTTCCACAAATAAACCAAATGCACAAATACACATCTCGCATGCCTCTCATATGCACATGTATACCATTGAGTAAATAAATTCATGACAGTAATCTACACCCATACCAAATGATCCAAGAACTAGGTGATTAAAAAGCCACAAGGCTGCAGACTTTATCTTCGTGTCAAATCTTGCTTTTGCAGTCTTTTCATGAAGGTTTGTTTATTCACCAATCTAACACACCCACAGCTAAACATCAGCATTTAAGACTAGTCATCGCTAGCATCGAACTCTGATCTCCATCTCAAATTTCATAATCAAACTGGCAAACTAAATATGGAATGCATTCAAAGACTCTATTGATTTACTTCCTTCAGGATAACATTACCTTTACCACAGTTAAGCATCAGCAAGCACAATTGTGTTAATCAGTGTCTGAATACTTTCAGGAGGAACAAATCCTGGAGATCTAAGGCTCTGTTGTTCAATGTTTTTAATACCCCAGCAACAACTCATTCATAACTGTCTGACTGCCACATCATTAAGCAGGGATGTCATGGAGGAAATTCAGTACATTTTGGCAGCAAAGGGGGACTTGAAGCTCATAAGGAACAGATAGCACCTTACTCACCTCTTTCACTTCTCCAAATGTCATCAGCATTCTCACTGAAAGTTTTTGGACAACACCACACTGCAGCTAAAGATGTGTGCAAGATGACGTGGCAAAGGAAGTTCAGGCATGGCTGGTCATGACTAGATACGAATGCTGACCTTCACAAGGCCTGCTTGGCTGATGCACACTCATTCTTGCTCGAGTGCCAAGCAGAAGATGGGTGGACGATTGCTGCAGTAGACTAAAATCATCATCTGCTCCAGGGCTTTGAGACAGACTATCACAGTTCTAGACATCATCCTGGGGCAAACAAGCCGTATGACATAAGTAATGCTGACAAACAACGTTTAGAACAGAAGCCAAGGCCACATGTCTATTTGGTACAATTGCACTTTTTTCTCCCTTGGTGATGCTCCACAACTAAAATGAGTGTCTAAAAATTGCAGCTAAACTTAAGACAAATTCATTACAACATTTTTCTGAGACTTTCTGCAATTTGCTCGCCTGAACTCAAGTTGTTTTTCATCGGCACAATTCCCTACAAGGCTTCCAGGGCAACATCTTCACCTTAACATCAAGTCCAAGGTCACTGTAGTTCATAGTGTAGGATCCATGACAGTCTAATTCAAATGGCTTCTTGCTTCCAGCCTCATACATGGCTCTGTTGCCGCGGCGACTTGGAGGAGGGGGGTGGGGGTCGGGGGCCTCTGTAGGGGGAGGGACCTCTGGGTCCTGCAAGAATAGGAAGAAGGGAGAGTCAGCAATCCGAACAGCTAGTTCTGCAGCAGATGTGAAAATTGAAGAAAAGGGAAAACTATAAAAAGCCAAGAAATTACTCAGTTTTGAAAATACTGGGGGGAAAAAAATCAAGCTTAGCACTCTGTCACAGCATCAACATGTGAATTGGTGCTATGGAGACAATTTATTGAATTAAAACATGCATAAGTCTAGTCTTGTGAAAGTTAAGGCAACATTTCTTTCTGAGTATCAGTGATATTTGCAAACTCAATATTTATTTGAAATAACTTATTAAAATATATAGGTTTTCATCTTCTCCATAGCATGTACCAATACCAGACCCCCAAACATGTAGTGCATGCCCACACACACACACACACACACACACACACACACACACACACACACACACACACACACACAGAGTTTTTTCTGAATGCAGACAAAAAACACTTTATCAAGTGGGATCTTTACCTTGATTTCTCAAGACATCACTCCCACAGTAACAGACCTATAAAAACCATTGCCTTCCCAGAAGAGGCAGACAAAAGCCCACACACCTGGTGGTTCCATTCTGAGAGGTGGGGGGCTGCCCATCATGTGGGGGGGAGGAGGGCCCCGCATGGGCAGCAAGTCCCCTGGGGGGAACCTGTAGGGGGGGGTTCCTCTGTCCATGGGAGGGGGTGGGCCCCGACCATAAGGAGGGGGTGGAGGGGACCGAGCATCTGGGTGATGGGGAGGTGAACGTATCCGAGCACCAGGGGGTAGTCGGCGGTCGAGTGGAGGACCATAATCATCGTCCCTGTTGGAAAGAAAACATAAGTATAGCTGTGTACTATTCTTCACTCCCTCTGTCTCTTGTCATTAATTCATTTTTGTGAGGTTTCAGTGAGAATTTCAAGGACAGTGTTTTCTACTGCTTGATTTCTGACAATCATTCACATTTATCGAATCATCAGCTCCAAACATTGCCAACAAACGGCTCTTAGAAATGTAGCATATGGATTGTACAATCTCTACAGACATCTCTGCTTAATTCTGCTCTGTGCAGATTCAGTCATGTCTCCTTTTGACCACACAAGACCTCCAGGGAGCCTACACACAGACAGCCGTTTGCTGAGCATGGACACCAGAGTAGGGGAATGGCAGCAAGAGGGAGGGTCTGCATACCTGAGGTGGGGAGGCAGGGGAGGAAGGGAGCCGCGAGAAGGTGAGCGCTCCATGCCGGGAGGCGGTCCCCTCTCCATGCCTGGGGGTGGGGGTCCCCTCTCACCTGGTGGTGGTCCATTCGGCATCCCTGTTGATATCATCAGCGTTATCAGTGTCCACACAATGAGCAACATCCTCTACATCACCAGCGCTTGCAGCAGAACCAGAACCACCACAATTGTTTATCATTGACAACTTTATCAACATTCACGACGAAAAGAACTCTCCAGTTTGTCATCATCACCATCATTATCTTTGCACATGGACCTAAAATCAGGAACAGAATCTTTTCCATTTATAAAATATACACATGGTGTAGGCCACAATCTAGTGACTATCTCCAAGGTCATCACTATGCAGTGATGTAAATGAAACAATGACACTGTCTTTCAACTCTGCAAGCATCAAACTACATTTACTTTCAGTTCCTGCCTGTGAAGCCAAGGGAAAGTGATGGAAGGACACCAAGCAGAGCTGGGCTGCAACTCACCAGTGTGGGGCATGCCCCGTGTGGGCAGGGGGCGGATGAGACCCCCGGGGCCCTGCATGGGACGTCGCTCCAGATCTGTTAACCTGCAGACATAGTGTTGCCATGACAACATCAAACACATGAGGCATTGTCTTGGGATGCTTTCGTCATTCTGGACTCGGGCTGATCAAGCAGTCATTCATATAATTTAAGTAACAGCAGAGCTTCACACTTACGTCACAAAAATATTAATGAAACATTAAATGTTACCTTAAAATAAGTCATGATTTGCAGTGGCTGGCAGGAATCATACACAGAGACAGATGCCTCTAGAGACAGGTGTAACAAGAGACAGGTGCCACTAGAGACAGGTGCCTCTAGAGACAGGTGTAACTAGAGACAGGTGTAACTAGAGACAGGTGTAACAAGAGACAGGTGTAACTAGAGACAGGTGCCTCTAGAGACAGGTGTAACTAGAGACAGGTGTAACTAGAGACAGGTGTAACAAGAGACAGGTGTAACTAGAGACAGGTGCCACTAGAGACACGTTTAACTAGAGACAGGTGCCACTAGAGACAGGTGTAACTAGAGACAGGTTTAACTAGAGACAGGTGCCACTAGAGACAGGTGTAACTAGAGACAGGTGTAACTAGAGACAGGTGTAACTAGAGACAGGTGTAACTAGAGACAGGTGTAACTAGACACAGGTGCCACTAGAGACAGGTGTACTAGAGACAGGTGTAACTAGAGACAGATGTAACTAGAGACAGGTGTAACTAGAGACAGGTGCCACTAGAGACAGGTGTAACTAGAGACAGGTGTAACTAGAGACAGGTGTAACTAGAGACAGGTGCCACTAGAGACAGGTGCCACTAGAGACAGGTGTACTAGAGACAGGTGTAACTAGAGACAGGTGTAACTAGAGACAGGTGTAACTAGAGACAGGTGCCACTAGAGACAGGTGTAACTAGAGACAGGTGTAACTAGAGACAGATGTAACTAGAGACAGGTATAACTAGAGACAGGTGTAACTAGAGACAGATGCCACTAGAGACAGGTGTACTAGAGACAGGTGTAACTAGAGACAGATGTAACTAGAGACAGGTGCCACTAGAGACAGGTGTACTAGAGACAGGTGTAACTAGAGACAGATGTAACTAGAGGCAGGTGTAACTAGAGACAGGTGTAACTAGAGACAGGTGTAACTAGAGACAGATGCCACTAGAGACAGGTGTACTAGAGACAGGTATAACTAGAGACAGGTGTAACTAGAGACAGGTGCCACTAGAGACAGGTGTAACTAGAGACAGGTTTAACTAGAGACAGATGTAACTAGAGACAGGTGTAACTAGAGACAGGTGTAACTAGAGACAGGTGCCACTAGAGACAGGTGTAACTAGAGACAGGTGTAACTAGAGACAGGTGCCACTAGAGACAGGTGTAACTAGAGACAGGTGTAACTAGAGACAGGTGTAACTAGAGACAGGTGTAACTAGAGACAGGTGCCACTAGAGACAGGTGCCACTAGAGACAGGTGTACTAGAGACAGGTGTAACTAGAGACAGATGTAACTAGAGACAGGTATAACTAGAGACAGGTGTAACTAGAGACAGGTGTAACTAGAGACAGATGTAACTAGAGACAGGTATAACTAGAGACAGGTGTAACTAGAGACAGGTGTAACTAGAGACAGGTGCCACTAGAGAGATGTAACTAGAGACAGGTGTAACTAGAGACAGGTGTAACTAGAGACAGATGTAACTAGAGACAGATGTAACTAGAGACAGGTGTAACTAGAGACAGGTGTAACTAGAGACAGATGTAACTAGAGACAGATGTAACTAAAGACAGGTGTAACTAGAGACAGGTGTAACTAGAGACAGGTGTAACTAGAGACAGGTGTAACTAGAGACAGGTGTAACTAGAGACAGGTGCCACTAGAGAGATGTAACTAGAGACAGGTGTAACTAGAGACAGGTGTAACTAGAGACAGATGTAACTAGAGACAGGTGTAACTAGAGACAGGTGTAACTAGAGACAGGTGTAACTAGAGACAGATGTAACTAGAGACAGGTGTAACTAGAGACAGATGTAACTAGAGACAGGTATAACTAGAGACAGGTGTAACTAGAGACAGGTGTAACTAGAGACAGGTGCCACTAGAGAGATGTAACTAGAGACAGGTGTAACTAGAGACAGGTGCCACTAGAGACAGGTGTAACTAGAGACAGGTGCCACTAGAGACAGGTGCCACTAGAGACAGGTTTAACTAGAGACAGGTGTAACTAGAGACAGGTGCCACTAGAGACAGGTGCCACTAGAGACAGGTGTAACTAGAGACAGGTGTAACTAGAGACAGATGTAACTAGAGACAGGTATAACTAGAGACAGGTGTAACTAGAGACAGGTGTAACTAGAGACAGGTGCCACTAGAGAGATGTAACTAGAGACAGATGTAACTAGAGACAGGTGCCACTAGAGACAGGTGCCACTAGAGACAGGTGTAACTAGAGACAGGTGTAACTAGAGACAGATGTAACTAGAGACAGGTATAACTAGAAACAGGTCTAACTAGAGACAGGTGTAACTAGAGACAGGTGTAACTAGAGACAGGTGTAACTAGAGACAGGTGCCACTAGAGACAGGTGCCACTAGAGACAGGTGTAACTAGAGACAGGTGTAACTAGAGACAGGTGTAACTAGAGACAGGTATAACTAGAGACAGGTATAACTAGAGACAGGTATAACTAGAGACAGGTGTAACTAGAGACAGGTGTAACTAGAGACAGGTGTAACTAGAGACAGGTGCAACTAGAGACAGGTGCCACTAGAGACAGGTATAACTAGAGACAGGTATAACTAGAGACAGGTGCAACTAGAGACAGGTGCCACTAGAGACAGGTGTAACTAGAGACAGGTGTAACTAGAGACAGATGTAACTAGAGACAGGTGCAACTAGAGATAGGTGCCACTAGAGACAGGTGTAACTAGAGACAGGTGCCACTAGAGACAGGTGCCACTAGAGAGATGTAACTAGAGACAGGTGTAACTAGAGACAGGTATAACTAGAGACAGGTGTAACTAGAGACAGGTGCCACTAGAGACAGGTATAACTAGAGACAGATGTAACTAGAGACAGGTATAACTAGAGACAGGTGTAACTAGAGACAGGTGTAACTAGAGACAGGTGTAACTAGAGACAGGTGTAACTAGAGACAGGTGTTACTAGAGACAGGTGTAACTAGAGACAGGTGTAACTAGAGACAGGTGTAACTAGAGACAGGTGTAACTAGAGACAGGTGCCACTAGAGACAGGTGTAACTAGAGACAGGTGTAACTAGAGACAGATGTAACTAGAGACAGGTATAACTAGAGACAGGTGTAACTAGAGACAGGTGTAACTAGAGACAGGTACCACTAGAGACAGGTGTAACTAGAGACAGGTGTAACTAGAGACAGATGTAACTAGAGACAGGTATAACTAGAGACAGGTGTAACTAGAGACAGGTGTAACTAGAGACAGGTGCCACTAGAGACAGGTGTACTAGAGACAGGTGTAACTAGAGACAGATGTAACTAGAGACAGGTGTAACTAGAGACAGGTGTAACTAGAGACAGGTGTAACTAGAGACAGGTGTAACTAGAGACAGGTGTAACTAGAGACAGATGTAACTAGAGACAGGTGTAACTAGAGACAGGTGTAACTAGAGACATGTGTAACTAGAGACAGGTGTAACTAGAGACAGGTGCCACTAGAGACAGGTGTACTAGAGACAGGTGTAACTAGAGACAGATGTAACTAGAGACAGGTATAACTAGAGACAGGTGTAACTAGAGACAGGTGTAACTAGAGACAGGTGCCACTAGAGACAGGTGTAACTAGAGACAGGTGTAACTAGAGACAGATGTAACTAGAGACAGGTATAACTAGAGACAGGTGTAACTAGAGACAGGTGTAACTAGAGACAGGTGCCACTAGAGAGATGTAACTAGAGACAGGTGTAACTAGAGACAGATGTAACTAGAGACAGATGTAACTAGAGACAGGTATAACTAGAGACAGGTGCCACTAGAGACAGGTGCCACTAGAGACAGGTGCCACCAGAGACAGGTGTAACTAGAGACAGGTGCCACTAGAGACAGGTGCCACTAGAGACAGGTGTAACTAGAGACAGGTGTAACTAGAGACAGATGTAACTAGAGACAGGTATAACTAGAGACAGGTGTAACTAGAGACAGGTGTAACTAGAGACAGGTGCCACTAGAGAGATGTAACTAGAGACAGGTGTAACTAGAGACAGGTGCCACTAGAGACAGGTGTAACTAGAGACAGGTGTAACTAGAGACAGATGTAACTAGAGACAGGTATAACTAGAGACAGGTGTAACTAGAGACAGGTGTAACTAGAGACAGGTGCCACTAGAGAGATGTAACTAGAGACAGGTGTAACTAGAGACAGGTGCCACTAGAGACAGGTGTAACTAGAGACAGGTGCCACTAGAGACAGGTGTAACTAGAGACAGGTGTAACTAGAGACAGGTGTAAGTAGAGACAGGTGCCACTAGAGACAGGTGTAACTAGAGACAGGTGTAACAAGAGACAGGTGTAACTAGAGACAGGTGCCACTAGAGACAGGTGTAACTAGAGACAGGTGTACCTAGAGACAGGTGTAACTAGAGACAGGTGTAACTAGAGACAGGTGTAGCTAGAGACAGGTGCCACTAGAGACAGGTGCCACTAGAGACAGGTGTACTAGAGACAGGTGTAACTAGAGACAGGTGTAACTAGAGACAGGTGTAACTAGAGACAGATGTAACTAGAGACAGGTGCCACTAGAGACAGGTGTAACTAGAGACAGGTGTAACTAGAGACAGGTGCCACTAGAGACAGGTGTAACTAGAGACAGGTGTAACTAGAGACAGGTGTAACTAGAGACAGGTGTAACTAGAGACAGATGCCACTAGAGAGATGTAACTAGAGACAGGTGTAACTAGAGACAGGTGTAACTAGAGACAGGTGCCACTAGAGACAGGTGCCACTAGAGACAGGTGTAACTAGAGACAGGTGTAAGTAGAGACAGGTGCCACTAGAGACAGGTGTAACTAGAGACAGGTGCCACTAGAGACAGGTGCCACTAGAGACAGGTGTACCTAGAGAGATGTAACTAGAGACAGGTGTAACAAGAGACAGGTGCCACTAGAGACAGGTGCCACTAGAGACAGGTGTAACTAGAGACATGTGCCACTAGAGACAGGTGCCACTAGAGACAGGTGCCACTAGAGACAGGTGTAACTAGAGACAGGTGCCACTAGAGACAGGTGCCACTAGAGACAGGTGTAACTAGAGACAGGTGCCACTAGAAACAGGTGCCACTAGAGACAGGTGCCACTAGAGACAGGTGTAACTAGAGACAGGTGTAACTAGAGACAGGTGCCACTAGAGACAGGTGCCTCTAGAGACAGGTGCCACTAGAGACAGGTGTAACTAGAGACAGGTGCCACTAGAGACAGATGTAACTAGAGACAGGTGCCACTAGAGACAGGTGTATCTAGAGACAGGTGTAACTAGAGACAGATGTAACTAGAGACAGGTGTAACCAGAGACAGGTGTAACTAGAGACAGGTGTAACTAGAGACAGGTGCCACTAGAGACAGGTGCCACTAGAGACAGGTGTAACTAGAGACAGGTGCCACTAGAGACAGGTGCCACTAGAGACAGGTGTAACTAGAGACAGGTGTAACTAGAGACAGGTGTAACTAGAGACAGGTGCCACTAGAGACAGGTGTAACTACAGACAGGTGTAACTAGAGACAGGTGTAACTAGAGACAGGTGCCACTAGAGACAGGTGTAACTAGAGACAGGTGCCACTAGAGACAGGTGTAACTAGAGACAGGTGTAACTAGAGACAGGTGTAACTAGAGACAGATGCCTCTAGAGACAGGTGTAACTAGAGACAGATGTAACTAGAGACAGGTGTAACTAGAGACAGGTGTAACAAGAGACAGGAGCCACTAGAGACAGGTGTAACTAGAGACAGATGTAACTAGAGACAGGTGTAACTAGAGACAGATGTAACTAGAGACAGGTGTAACTAGAGACAGGTGCCACTAGAGACAGGTGCCACTAGAGACAGGTGTAACTAGAGACAGGTGTAACTAGAGACAGGTGTAACTAGAGACAGGTGTAACTAGAGACAGGTGTAACTAGAGACAGGTGCCACTAGAGACAGGTGTAACTAGAGACAGGTGTAACTAGAGACAGGTGTAACTAGAGACAGATGCCTCTAGAGACAGGTGTAACTAGAGACAGATGTAACTAGAGACAGGTGTAACTAGAGACAGGTGTAACAAGAGACAGGAGCCACTAGAGACAGGTGTAACTAGAGACAGATGTAACTAGAGACAGGTGTAACTAGAGACAGATGTAACTAGAGACAGGTGTAACTAGAGACAGGTGCCACTAGAGACAGGTGCCACTAGAGACAGGTGTAACTAGAGACAGGTGCCACTAGAGACAGGTGTAACTAGAGACAGGTGCCACTAGAGACAGATGTAACTAGAGACAGGTGTAACTAGAGACAGGTGCCACTAGAGACAGATGTAACTAGAGACAGGTGCCACTAGAGACAGGTGTAACTAGAGACAGGTGCCACTAGAGACAGATGTAACTAAAGACAGGTGCCACTAGAGACAGTTGTAACTAGAGACAGGTGCCACTAGAGACAGATGTAACTAGAGACAGGTGCCACTAGAGACAGGTGTAACTAGAGACAGGTGCCACTAGAGACAGTTGTAACTAGAGACAGGTGCCACTAGAGACAGGTGTAACTAGAGACAGGTGCCACTAGAGACAGGTGTAACTAGAGACAGGTGTAACTAGAGACAGATGCCTCTAAAGACAGGTGTAACTAGAGACAGATGTAACTAGAGACAGGTGTAACTAGAGACAGGTGCCACTAGAGACAGGTGTAACTAGAGACAGGTGTAACTAGAGACAGGTGTAAGTAGAGACAGGTGCCACTAGAGACAGGTGTAACTAGAGACAGGTGTAACTAGAGACAGGTGTAACTAGAGACAGGTGCCACTAGAGACAGGTGCCACTAGAGACAGGTGCCACTAGAGACAGGTGTAACTAGAGACAGGTGCCACTAGAGACAGGTGCCACTAGAGACAGGTGCCACTAGAGACAGGTGCCACTAGAGACAGGTGTAACTAGAGACAGGTGTAACTAGAGACAGGTGTAAGTAGAGACAGGTGCCACTAGAGACAGGTGTAACTAGAGACAGGTGTAACTAGAGACAGGTGTAAGTAGAGACAGGTGCCACTAGAGACAGGTGTAACTAGAGACAGGTGTAACTAGAGACAGGTGCCACTAGAGACAGGTGTAACTAGAGACAGGTGTAACTAGAGACAGGTGCCACTAGAGACAGGTGCCACTAGAGACAGGTGTAACTAGAGACAGGTGCCACTAGAGACAGGTGTAACTAGAGACAGGTGTAACTAGAGACAGGTGTAAGTAGAGACAGGTGCCACTAGAGACAGGTGTAACTAGAGACAGGTGTAACTAGAGACAGGTGTAACTAGAGACAGGTGCCACTAGAGACAGGTGCCACTAGAGACAGGTGCCACTAGAGACAGGTGTAACTAGAGACAGGTGCCACTAGAGACAGGTGCCACTAGAGACAGGTGCCACTAGAGACAGGTGCCACTAGAGACAGGTGTAACTAGAGACAGGTGCCACTAGAGACAGGTGTAACTAGAGACAGGTGCCACTAGAGACAGGTGCCACTAGAGACAGGTGCCACTAGAGACAGGTGTAACTAGAGACAGGTGTAACTAGAGACATGTGCCTCTAGAGACAGGTGCCACTAGAGACAGGTGTAACTAGAGACATGTGCCACTAGAGACAGATGCAACTAGAGACAGGTGCCACTAGAGACAGGTGCCACTAGAGACAGATGTAACTAGAGACAGGTGTAACTAGAGACAGGTGTAACTAGAGACAGGTGTAACTAGAGACAGGTGCCACTAGAGACAGGTGTAACTAGAGACAGGTGTAACTAGAGACAGGTGTAACTAGAGACAGGTGCCACTAGAGACAGGTGCCACTAGAGACAGGTGTAACTAGAGACAGGTGCCACTTGAGACAGGTGTAACAAAGGACAGGTGTAACTAGAGACAGGTGTAACTAGAGACAGGTGTAACTAGAGACAGGTGTAACTAGTGACAGGTGCCACTTGAGACAGGTGCCACTAGAGACAGGTTTAACTAGAGACAGGTGCCACTAGAGACAGGTGTAACTAGAGACAGGTGTAACTAGAGACAGGTGTAACTAGAGACAGGTGTAACTAGAGACAGGTGTAACTAGAGACAGGTGTAACTAGAGACAGGTGCCACTAGAGACAGGTGCCACTAGAGACAGGTGTAACTAGAGACAGGTGCCACTAGAGACAGGTGCCACTAGAGACAGGTGCCACTAGAGACAGGTGTAACTAGAGACAGGTGTAACTAGAGACAGGTGTAACTAGAGACAGGTGCCACTAGAGACAGGTGTAACTAGAGACAGGTGTAACTAGAGACAGGTGTAACTAGAGACAGGTGCCACTAGAGACAGGTGCCACTAGAGACAGGTGCCACTAGAGACAGGTGTAACTAGAGACAGGTGCCACTAGAGACAGGTGCCACTAGAGACAGGTGCCACTAGAGACAGGTGCCACTAGAGACAGGTGTAACTAGAGACAGGTGCCACTAGAGACAGGTGTAACTAGAGACAGGTGCCACTAGAGACAGGTGCCACTAGAGACAGGTGCCACTAGAGACAGGTGTAACTAGAGACAGGTGTAACTAGAGACATGTGCCTCTAGAGACAGGTGCCACTAGAGACAGGTGTAACTAGAGACAGGTGCCACTAGAGACAGGTGTAACAAAGGACAGGTGTAACTAGAGACAGGTGTAACTAGAGACAGGTGTAACTAGAGACAGGTGTAACTAGTGACAGGTGCCACTTGAGACAGGTGCCACTAGAGACAGGTTTAACTAGAGACAGGTGCCACTAGAGACAGGTGTAACTAGAGACAGGTGTAACTAGAGACAGGTGTAACTAGAGACAGGTGTAACTAAAGACAGGTGTAACTAGAGACAGGTGTAACTAGAGACAGGTGCCACTAGAGACAGGTGCCACTAGAGACAGGTGTAACAAGAGACAGGTGTAACTAGAGACAGGTGTAACTAGAGACAGGTGTAACAAGAGACAGGTGTAACTAGAGACAGGTGTAACTAGAGACAGGTGCCACTAGAGACGGGTGCCACTGACCGTTGCCTCAGCATGGCGGCATCGTGCCTCATCTCCTTCAGCTCCCTCTCTGCTGACCTGGCAGCCACCTGCAACATTACATAGATGCGGTCATGGACTCACAGACATCTAAAGTAGACAAAGCACACACACACACACACACACACACACACACACACACACACACACACACACACACACTCTCTCTCTCTGAAACATACACACACACACACACACACACATACACACACACACACTTTTTCTCTTCTGATCAATCAGAGTATTGATGTAGCCTTGTGTACGCCTACTATCTTCTTCTGGTTTGTTTCTACCAGACAGTTTGAAACAATGAAATGGATTGCTTGCAAAACAACAGTGCCAATGACAAAATTGTTTCCTTATCTCCACTCAACAAAATAATGATAAAAGCTTATACATATTCATTATTCAAGAGTGCTAACTAAGCTGTCACATACCATGTAAAATCCAAGCTCATATCAAGATATGACAGCATAAAGAATCTATGATTAAAGAAACAGCAGCATGACTTACCCAGTTCTCATGGGCTTTCTTTTCATTGAGAGCAATCTGCAATGAAAGAAAATGAGGGATTGTCATGTTTTTCAAGTCACAAAATGAGAATTATCTGCGTTTTTCAAGAGTCATGTATCAAGGCATTTCCTTCCATCAACACGGCAAAGTGTAAATTGCAGTCATTCTGCACACCAGCTGCAAAAATCCTTCGAGACATATGATATTGTTACCCAAAGGTCACACAGGAAGACTAAAAAAGTAAAAGACTAATGCATCCATCATGTATTGGTGCATGCTAGTATGACCCCTGTAATATTTCAAACAAACTGATGGAATCGAGGATTAATATTTCAGCATAACTTTGAACTCAACCTCTATGGATACCTCAATGAGCAGAGCCTTAATTTGGTTCATGAAGTCAAAATATGTCCAGGTTTTATTGCTTAAAATAGAGAAATTAAAGACCATCTTTTTCTGTTTCTTTTGAAGAATCTCTTTAAAAGATCATGACTTAAAAACTGAAAAAGCAAGAGCTGACTGCACACTTCAAATGGCAAAAACCACTGCAGCAATGGCTTACACTCAAGCATGCAAGAAACGCAAGCCCACTATCAGAACAGACAGGAGAACATTCACAGGGCTTTACCTGGGCTCGGAAGTCCTTCTCTGAGGCTTCCAACTCTCTCTTCATACTCTCCACCTGTTGTCTGTTGAAGAAACATCACAGACACAATTAATAGAATTCACGTAAACACTGTACATTACTTCCAAAGAGTTTCTGTACAACAAACTACAACTTTTTTCAAATGGCAGATTCCCCCATGAAAGAATTCTCCAGTACTCTTTGGGGTAGATGATTCTTCTGTGTATGACCCACAGCATTGTATTGTAGTCTACATTTAGAAACAATGGGTCTGAGAAGTTTATGCCCCAAAATGTTACAATAAAGTTAAAGACCATTGTACAGGGTACAGCAGAAACAAACTGTTTCTATTTCTGAAACTCCTGGAACCTCTCAGCTAAATGATAAACCATGTAGTATCATATATCTCTATCAGTGGCCTGAGTCTATTTGCACCCAGACTCCTGACATACATCTAGAATTTAAAATGTTGTAATTTAAATGAACTACTGATGTGTTCCACACATACTTTTGATAAATCAATACTGTTATTTGGTTATGGTTATTTTGTATGTGTGCCAGTAATTCTGCAAATAAACGTTTTGCTTGTGAAGTAAAGAAAGAATGGCAGATATACTTGACCCGTGTGTGGGTAAGAGCGGCTGTTGAAGGCAAGGAGCTTTCCCATTGGCTGACGAGCAGAAGTGTTTAATTTGAAATACTGGGAGAATAGTTAGGAGGATGTTAGCCTCAGTAGCAATTCTACGAATGAATGAGTCACAGAATGGGTGGGAAGACATATAAAAGAGTCAGGACTCACTTGTACAGCTCACTCTCCTGCAGGATGGCCTTGACTCTCTCATCAGCATTCTCCAATCGATTGTAGTTCTGCTTCTTCAGTGCCTCGTGTTCTCCCAGCTCCCTGTAAAGATCAGTCACCTTCACAGCTTGCTTAGGCACATGTAGGCAGGTATGCAAGCATTATCATACACATAATATGCACAGCACACACACACAAACACCTCTCTCTCTCTTTCTCTCTCTCTCTCTCTCTCTCTCTCTCTCTCTCTCTCTCTCTCTCTCTCTCATGTTCAACTACATCTAAAACAGCACACTTGTGGCAAGAAACAATGAATCAGACAGACAAACAACCAACTGCTGGAGACCCAGCCATCTACATGGGCACAGACTGCCGATCCCCAATCTCCATGGAAACCAAGAGACAAGAGGCCTGTAATGCCTCACCTCTGCATCTGCATCTCTTTCTCCTTAAAGTAGTTGGACAGGACAGTCAGCTTGGTCTGCGCCTCATTGCACTGTCTCTCTGCTTTTCTCTTGTCAGCCTGTAGGGACTCCATCTCTCGCCGCAACCCTGCCAGTTGGTCTGCAAGGAAAAAGTCCCATGGCATCAACACTATCTCCTCTTCAACACAGGCAAGCCTTTAGAACATCATGCTAATTTCATTACTGGCATTTGCTATCACTGGGGACTTTACAGTCTACCATTCTTAATTATTTTATCCAAAATGTCAGTTTAAGCAGCTCCCTTAATCAGAGGTACAATTTAAAAGAATAGAAAATGACCTTTCATAGCAGCCTGGGGTAATAAAAGCATGGTACAAACCTAGGACAAACAGATTTTGTTTTGCTTTTCTATGATACTCAGTTGAAGATTTTGTGCGAGTTCACATTCCTTTTTTTTTTTTTTTTTTTTTAATAGTTTATTCGGTCTAAAAAAAAATTACAAGAAGGACAAAATGACAGAGAAAAACAAAAAAATGAAGAGACGAAAGTACATCAATCTTATGAATATCAACATCACATCATTATCTTCATCAATCATATCTTTACCATCGGATGATGGTGGTCTCATCATTACCACCATCATAATCATTCTCATCATCATAGTCATCATCATTCTAGTCATCATTATCATAGTCATCATCACTATCATCATCATTATCAACATCATCATCATCCACATCAAATAGAGGAGAGAAAGGGTGGCATGGGTCGTTCATTTTGTTGGATCTCAGGAGAAAAAAATTGGGCTAATCCTTCTACGAAAAGCAAACTCGAAACGGAAGGATTAGATATATGGTGTAGATTGGTGACTTGCGTGTGTGCATGTGTGCGCGTGTGCGCGTGTGCGTGCGTGAGGAGTTCACATTCCTAACTTCTCAAAGCCAGGAGACCACAAATGAAGCGATTCTCACCTTCCAGTTCCTGGCGAGCCTCGTACTCAATTTTCAGCTTGTTGTCCAGAGATTCCTTGTCATCTTGCAGCGCTATCAACTGGGCATTCACCTGCACACACATTGAGCATCACTATTAATGCTGCTTTTCTAGGAAATGAAATAGGTGATCTGTCTTTCCCAAATCAACAACAGGAATTTTCTCACACTATTTCATTATATTAACATTTTACAATTTACACTTCAAAGGACCACTACTGACATTGCCTGACACTAATTCGGAAAATATTCACCTAAGTTCTATTAGCAGGTCAATCATTTGCTTGAAATAAAAATTGCATATTTAGTCCAAATATTACAAAACTTAAAGTTACTTCCATTATCATTTTCTCCAATGACTATAACACCTTAGATTCAGTTATGTGATTTTTCAACAACAACAAACCCACCAATTCTTTTCAAGAGCACAATTCAACATTGATTTGAAGAAAAAAGGTCAAAGTAAATGATTCATACAAGGTGTAAAGTGGACACCTTTAACCTGTCTTAAATAACATCTTTAGTGTTATAAATCCATAACTATCTTTCTCACACACAATATTTTCATACTTACTCTTGATACATCTGTCATTGCCTGTATTTTTTCATTTATGTCAGATGATTCTGCAAAAGGGGAAAAAATGTCTCACAGCAAATCAGTCAAATCATATCTGCAACTTGATAATAAAAAAAAACAAGTAAAATTAATCAATAAAAAAACCTCAAGAATGGATTAAGAAATTATCAACACTGATTACCATATTAAATGGGGTTTGACTATGGAATCTGAAAGGTGGCTTTCAGAGCTTGTTACAAACCATCCTGCTTCACAATCACAGACTCAAACAGAGCAGTGAGAAAGCAAAGACTTACTTGTACTGTCCTCATCATCTTCTCCCTGCTGCTCCTCAAAGGCCTTCAGATGCAGGAAGCAGTCCTTCAACACCTGTGGAATGAATGAAAAATCAAGAGCTTCATTTGATTTGGCCTGAAGAAAGTGAGCTTTACATTCCACTCATTCAGTCCCTCACATGTAAAGGAAAAATGCCTTTACATTATTTCAGAGAAGAGAAAAATATAATGTCCTCAAACCACTTTTACCTAGTCATCCTATTCTCATGTAGGACTCACAAAACCAGGCACACATGCCATAGCAGTTTGGTAGCAGGCATCCAATTGGTTAGTTGGTCGAGTTGCCTGCCTGCAATTTTGATTATTTCATTGAAATATTATAATAATTGGTATCAACTGGTGAAAAGTTTAGGTAAATTCAGGCCAAACATTCTTGGGTACCCGTGCTTCAACTTTTCTCAATCAAATTATCATACTGTACTTTAAGTATTTACAAATAAATCTTGACAAACCTATTGAAGATTACCTGGATTCTGAAGTCTTTCAAATCCTTTTTCTATCAAAACTTACAGAACAACAAGAAATTCATTATTTAAAAGTTATCTCACTGAGGCATATCACTGCAAAGAATTTAAAATTAA
>JAWQFJ010018456.1:95000-110000 GCA_034096865.1 Theodoxus fluviatilis
ATATCCACACAGATGTAAGGAGGCACAAAGACATGGATGGACAGATGGAGAGAGACATATCCACACAGATGTAAGGAACCAGGAAGACGTGGATGGACAGATGGAGAGAGACATATCCACACAGATGTAAGGAACCAGGAAGACGTGGATGGACAGATGGAGAGAGACATATCCACACAGATGTAAGGAGGCACAAAGACGTGGATGGACAGATGGAGAGAGACATATCCACACAGATGTAAGGAACCAGGAAGATGTGGATGGACAGATGGTGGACAGACCTGCTGCTTGCTGGTCTCCAGCTGCTGCACTTGCTGGGTGAGGGCAGTATTCTGGTTTTGGAGCGTCTGCACCTCCTCCTCCCTCTCTTGGAGCTCCCCCACCCGCTGCTCATAACACAAGATGAAGGAATGGTCAATACAGTTCTTTCACCTATTAGCCTTTGTGGACTATGCAAAGCCACCGATCATGCAAATCTTTTGAGCTGGTTTGAGCAAGAGTAGATCAAGTCTTGATTTTCCAAATCATTCACCTCTTACAAATGGCATTGGGAGATGCAGTGCATCTCTTTTCACTCCCGACACATAGGGGGCTCAAAAACACTGTCAACTTCCCAATGATTTCATTAGTTTGGGTAATGAGCAATGTTACTTTTCCCATCTATATTCACAATTCACAGTTCCACTGGATTTGAAATATCAATGCCAATAAACAAAATGTGTACTGGTTACATGAATTGAAGAATCTGGTTCCTTTCAAAAAGCAAATTACTCCATTTATTCCCCAGCACAGCTCTCACATAAGGTGAAACAGTTGCTGTTTATGTCCACACTTCTTCCCAAGTCTAATCTCACCTGTACAACTACAAGTATGACATTCCTCACCTGAGACAAGCCTTTCTCTAATTGGTTCAGTTGTTCCTGAAGCTGGGAAACCTGCTTTTCCAAATCTTTCACCTGCAGATAGATAGATGCAATTCATTAGCACCTCTAATAAAGTTCCCCCTTATAAACAAACCCCTTCAACAACAAAAATATAAAAATCTTGACGACAAAACGCTATACTGGTTTCTTTACCTCTCAAAAGTGATCATCATGGAAAAGATGAAGATGTACACAGGAATGTAGCAGTAAATGTTACAGACAGCCAGAATCCACAATGCAAAAAGTTGTTTTCTTACAAAAATCTTCTCAAAGCAAGTTACACCATGACTTGTCATATGAAATCCCTTCCAAGTGTGCCTTCACTTTGTTTCACATCTGATGAAAATGTTGTACTGCCTAGCAGAAAGAAAAGAAGAAAAAGATTACTGAGTAGTAAGAGTAGATGACAGGGAAGCAAGAAAATATTTCACAACTGCTGCTACACCACCACCACCAACACCACCATAGGTGAAATGCCAACTAAGCAGCCATCGCACATTGACAGCCAAGCAGCCCGCAGGCATACTGCCTACCTTCTTGTCCTTGACCTTGAGAGAGTCCTTGGCCAGGGAGCCCTCACTGTGCGTCTCCTGCAGCTGCTCCTCCAGCTCTGCCACCCGGTGCTTGAGTGCGTTGTTGTGCAGCTGTGGGCAGCAAACAATGCTCTGTGGTCAGCACAGTGTGACAGCAGACAGGGTGTTTCAACGCATTTTATGAAAGGACAAATACTTTTTCTTGACTGCCCTTTTCCAATGCATGTAATATTCATGCATTGTCTGATATACGATTATGGCACATGGATGCAACATTTGTCATTCAATAGATTAATAATGATACATGGACATGAGATCTCAAAATTCAGAAAATTGATGTTCTTGTCTAAGATCACAGTAAATGACTATTAGAGCAGAATAAATGAATGAATGAACATTGATAATTCTTAATGTATCTCTGGATTTATAATTATTTTATGATCAGGGCCCGTATTCACAACGGCGATTTATCGGCGATTTATTTTAACTCCGATTTATCTCTAAACTCAGACGATTCCAACTGCCTGTTCCGCTCTCCCTTGGCTGGAAACGAGTATATATAGCAAAGCGCAACCTAGAATCCTCTGACGAGCGTACCTTATCTAACCGATCAAGATAACGCGGGGCTAGGGGATAAATCGAGTGTTGAAAAGATAAATCGCCGTTGTGAATATGGGCCCAGGCAAATAAGGGGAAAAGATTATAAATGAGTGCAGGAAAAAAGTTAGCATATCATAGACAACTGCAGTTACAAGTTCACATGCACAGTAACACTGACAAAAAGATGACAGAGGTGTTTTATAGACACACCAAATACACCATAAAGTATTCATACATACTCAACATCTGCAGACTGATCAGTCTCTAGTGGAAGTAGAAAGACAGAATGAGATGATTGAATCCCTAATTAGCAATGCTGAAGTGAGAACTTCTAACAGTGAGAAGCCTCTTGGAATGTTGCTGGCTGAACAAACCCAGTGAGGAGAGAAGGGAAGAGGAGCCAGTGGCGTCAGAACACAAGAGACGGCTACCTGGACATTCTGGAGCTCTGTCTCCGCAACTCCCTGCCTGCCCTTCTGCTTGCGTGAGACCTTGTCCATGTCCTCCGCCTGCTTCTTGGAAGCTGTTAGCGCCTCCTCCAGATTATCCCTTTCCTTCCGCAGCACAAACACCTCCTCCTCCAGCTTCCTCATCAACACTGCAAGAGAAACAGTATTCATGCGGGTCAGTAATGGTGGTGGGCACACTGACCTCTCTATAACAGTCGGGTGATTAGATCTCGAGTTCAAGTCATGCGTTAAAGAAACAAAATGTCATACACTGACATTTCTAAGACAAATAAACTTTTAAGAAAAGGCTTTACACATTCCCCCCTATTTCCATGCAGTCAAAATCAAATCTTCCTATGGGCACTATACAATGCAAGCTTTAATATTTCTATGCTTGGTAATATCTTGTTCCTACCCAGTGCTCACTAGTGTTTTAAATAGCATCTTCCAAAGAACTCCATTCTAGATACTTAAATCAAGAGAGTGCAACTTCTGTTCACTTATTCAACATGCAAAGGTCTATGCACAACATCTTTCTGCTGGTTACTTTTGGAGAAAAGATCACGAGCCACTTCCACTGCAAAGGGACATACCTCCACAAGGCAAGTTGATTGAAGATGTACCAAGGAGCAGGTCCATTCACTAGCACATGTGAATGCATCTGACAAGTGACACTGACCCATACACACCACAGAACCTCTCCGCCCTCCCACCGCACACTAGGCTTCCAGCTCCACTCACCAAGAGCGTTCTTCTTCTTGGCACTGACACCTGACCCTCCACAGCAGCTGCAGGCAGTGATGGTAACCATGGAGACAAAGGAGACCGCCAGGAAGAGGAGGGTGAGGTGTGGGGACAGACCCAGGGGCTCCCGCTCCAGCAAGGTCTGCAGCCAGGGTGGCAACTGTCACAGGCAAAGGGACAGAGGTTACAGGGAGCACACATTTCCCTTTTTTCTTTCCATCGCATCTCTTGGGATACATCAGTTTCTTCAGGAACAAGTTACTTGCATGCTCTGGTTTGTGACAAAACCAAGTAGACTACATCATAGTACATGTTATGGTTCAATCATGTTAATGGGTAATTTGATGTGTTTTCATAAGAGAAATGTCAGCATGATGATAACACTGAATTTATCCCTCCAGGTTTACTGGAGGTCCTCACAGCTTTAACTGTCTGTGTGTCTGTGTATGTGTGTGTCTGTCTGTCAGTCCTGACTTAACGGCTGATATCTCAAAAACTACTGGACGGATTTCCTTGACATTTTGCTCACTTACTGGAAGTTAGGTCCGATTGAATGTATCAAATTTTCAGAATCAAGGTTTGAAAAGAAAGTGACTTTTTACGTTTTGGTGTGGCAAAGAAGGCAAGGGACGGAACTCTGTCCCAACTCAAGGGAAGTTTTGGCATATGTGACGTGATCATTTGACGTTGAATAACGTGACGTAATTTCGAGGAGATTGGACATTGGTGAAGGAGAAAGAAGGATTTTTTTTTTCCCTGCAGGTTTACTGGAGGTCCTCACAGATTAATGGATTAGCTCACTCGGTAGCGCGTCAAATATTTTTTTGTCGCTGGGACATGCTTGGTTGTACAGGATACGCGTACGGGTTCGAATCCACACAGAAGCTTCTTTGTGTGTGTGTGTGTGTGTATGGTATTCGAGAGAGAGAGAGAGAGCCACTCCACCCGTTGTTGTACACGTGAGAGGTTGCGGGTTCGAACCTTACTCCCCCCCCCTCTTTTCTCAAGAGATTGCGGGTTTGAACCCGATCTTTTTTTTGGTTTAGTTTTTTTTAATGCCAAAACCTGGAGGTTCAGCGCCAGCCGTTTTTATTTGTTACTCTATCAGCAATTTCAGACATTGTCCAAAAGTTTTTGACATAACTGAAGTTGCATGAATTCACAAATATGTTGCATCATTACATATGTTTCATGTTATAAATAGTTGGGTACAGCACTATAACTTTTAGCTTAAAAAAACACACTGTACTGAAACACATGAAAAATAAAGTGTTTTTGCGATTTCCCCAGGATTTTCACTTTCTCTTTCTTAGTGAATGGTCATATGTGACTTTGCATGAGAAACAAGGCTAAAGTCACAAACAAGTTTTTGAGCAACACTGAGAGAAAAAAATCAGCACACTAAGTCATGTAAGTGTTTTCCTGAGCTGTACATTACTGTAAGAAATGAAAAATATCCTCCACGAACAAGTGTTTTTTGTTTCTGGAATATGCCTGAATGAATAAATGATATTCTGGTTGAAACATCTCACTTGGTCTTTTCCCCCCAACTTGAGCCTGTAATCTCATGCAGTCACATACATGTGTGATGAAAATGCATGTGGCTGGCTTTGGTTTGCTCCCAACTTGGTTTGTCCTCAAGGATGTTACAAATTTCCTCTTCCATCCTTTCTTTTTTGTTTCTCAGTCTGCCTGTTTGTCCCTTGACATGCCTGCCTGCCTTCCTCTTTTTTGTCTGTCTGTCTGTCTGTGTGTATGTCTGTCTGTCTGTCTGTCTATGGGTCTGTCTGTCTGTCTGTCTGTCTGTCTATGTGTCTGTCTGTCTGTCTGTCTCTCACCTTGTCAAGGATAGGACGAGTGAGGGACTCCAAGTATCCAGATCCACCACTGACCATGCTTGGTTTGGAGGGTGGGGGTGGTGGTAGTTGCTCTTCTTCCTCACCAAGCTTATCATCAATCCTCCGACCAATGTTGGACTCCACACCAAAGGGGTCTTCAAACGACATGGGAGTTCTGCCCTCATCTCTAGGAGGGGGAGGGATGTCATCTGGATCTTCAACACTGGGGGGAGTGACATTCTCCTGACCATCTGGAGTCTCCCAGGTTTCTTCTGGAGTCTTGTTTCCTTCCGCATCGGAACTTGAGGGCTGCCTGCCTTCCTCTCTTCCATCGGGCTCTGTCCTCAACTCCTGTTCCTGACTGTCTGCCTCCCCAGTCTTCTCTGGCTCTGCCCCGTCCTCCTCAAGCAGCTCTGGGGGAAAGGTGGGGGGAAGCTTGTGATCTGCAGAATCTGATGGAGGCGCGTGGCCAGGCATCTGAGTAGCCTGCTGCTCTGCAGATTTGTCCTCAGGCCCTCCTGGCACTGAGAGTGTTTTCCTGTTCAAGAAGTCATCTGTGGTGTAGACATCAATCATCTCCTTCATGGTGGATTCCAGGTTCACTACTGGTGGAGTGACTCCATGCTCCCCAGAGTTTTCTGAAGCATTCTGAACTAATTCTGCAGCTGGATGTTCAACATGAGCAAAAGAATCAGCAGGTGGGCCTGTCAGCTCTGCATCTCTTGACTGTGAAACTTGATGACGATCAGAAGCCACAAAGCCCTTTGCCTGAATTTTTTCTTCAGTGGTGACATCTGCTCTCTGACTGCCCACATCCTCTGCAGATGCAGGTGCCGCAGCATGCTCATCAGCACCTTTCCCCTGGTCAGCATGCTGTACTTCCTGGACAGGTGTAACCGTCTCACTGACAGGAGGGGAAGGAATGGAGGGAGGCTGGCCCTCCATGCCATATTCATCTGTAGCCCCATCTTCATCAAAAAGAGGAATCTTAGTTCCATCAATCACGATGAACTTCTCACTGCTCTGATCAGCAGCTGCATCTGACTGAGGATGGAGTTCTGGGGTGGAGGCAGCCTGCTGGAACTTGGCTGCATCTTCTGTTATGCTGCCCTGCAGCTCTGGCATCTGGGCAGAAGCTGTCGGAGCTACATTCTCACCACCATCCTTGGCCAACTCTGCCTCTAAATGCTCTGGCTGCGTGACTGTAGTGACCACCTTCACCCCTGGGCCTGGAGGCAGGGAGGTGGGCACAGCCATGGGGACAGTGTTGGAAGGTTGCACAGAGTCCACTGGTAGCTGAGATTCAGAGACTGAGACCGGAGGGGTAGCAACTACATCATGCTGAGTGGTCTTTGGAACCGACACCCCAGCATGGACCTGGCTTGGGGTTGGCTGGTCTGCAACTGACTCAGGAGCCACAACACTGACAGGTGTTGGGGGAAGTGAATCTGCTAGAGTAGGCTGGGAAGCTTTCTCCAGGGTAAGGCCATTTCTAGTTGGAAGCTGTTTCCCTCGAGGCACAGAGTCAGGCAGCTCTTGAGAGGCTCCCTCAGCCTTCCCCATCAATAGGGACTCAGTGCCATGCACCACTTGCTCTTTCTCCACCGGAGTCAGTGAGGTGGGAACACTCTCAGGTGTGTGGGCAGGTTGTGTGACAGGAACCTCTGCATTCTGTGGAGGAGGCTGTAATGCCCCACTGCTGTCAGGCAGGCCAGACCCTGATAAGGCCTCCGTGCCAACTCCTTCCTTGCCTCCATTCCTCTCCTGCAAGGCAGGTTGGTCTGTGGGAATGACAGGTTGCTGTGGGGGCCCTGTCTGCTGTTCCAATGGCATCTCTGACTGCAGATTCTGCAGCTCTGGCTGTGTGGAGGGTGGGGCCGACTCCTCTGGGAGGCCTGTGGCTTGCTGGGGAGGCAGGAGTGGTTGCTCTGTCTGTACTGCCGGCTGTTCTGAGGGGGGAGGTGTTCCCTCCATAGGGGCCTGTGATGGTGGGCCCCCTCCCTGGGGTGTGCTCACCCCAGGCTGCGGAGCCATGGCCTCAGCTGGAGGGGGCTGGGAGGTGTCTGGTCCTGGGGATGGAGTTTTCTGGGTGGCTGGCTTCTCTTCCCCCTTCTCCTTGGAGCCACCCCCCAGGGCACTGGACAAGTAACCTGTCAATCCTGAGAAGGAAAACAGTGGGGGGGAAAATGTAAGACTTTAGTTTTGTCTGTATTTCTATTAGTTTTCAACTTGGAAGCATCATGTGGGGGATGCAACTCCATGAATTTAAAAAAAGCTACAGTGTGACAACCATTCACAAAATGGTTTTAATTTTTTTTTTATAACAAAAACTAGGAGCAATCCATAGTTGTACATTTCCGTAGGCTTATTATCTTGATTACACATAATTGCAGGTGTTGTAAAAGTACTGAAACAACTCAAGTGTGATAAGAAATGTCAACATCAAACATACTGAATTTAAAAAAAAACAGTTAACACTAGAAGTAGAACACATGGCATGTTTTCAACATAATTAAAAATGTTAGAAAGCCAGTGAGAAGGTGTGACAACAGCAACAGTCATTCAGACACCATTGTGGCAGCACATGCTTCTTGTAGGTAAGCTACTAAATTGATTGTGCAGTTATGCACAGAAACATGATCAATGTACATAGTCCCATATTGCCTCTCTCTATCCCTTTCTGTCTTCCCCATTATGACCAAGGGGTAAGCTAATCCCCCAGGGGTTCGTTGCTTACACTAGGAACCTTGCAAGACCTTGCAAGAAATAGGCAAGTGTCAACATGTGTCAACACTATGAAAGCAGATGTAAAGGCAGTCAAATGCTTGACATATATTGACACAGACCTATTATTAGCCAACTAGGTAGGCTATGCAACATGCCTCAGCTGCTTCCTATCATGTTTCCCTCCTCAGACTCACTGTCCTAAATTTAGCAGGCTAGTAATGTCCTTAGGGCAATACTGCCCACACTGCCTGATGTGGTGTCTAAATTTAGAACAATGCGACTGGGTGGGAAAACTGGAGGGCAAGCCCACACCTTCAGTGGGCAGCGCGGGGCAGTGTGGGAACGGCACTGTGGAGTGCAGCCTTCGAGGACATCACTTTAGGTTCAAACAGAGGAAGCTCATGCTTTACATCAGGTTACTTTCTCTCTATTGTAAACCATTCATCCCTGTATCTTGAATGCACAGCTTTCAGCACTCTGATGATTTGTCACACCTTCTCTGATGCAATACACAACACAGATACATCTGGAAGCAAATCAGCCCATGATTCCAATCTATTCTACGGCAGTCTCATCTTCATGCAAGAAATGAGTTGTCATGCACAAGAAATGCATAAATTAAATTATGCAGATCCCAAGGCACACTGAAAAAACAAAACAAAGAATGGAAAATCATGATGACGAAAATGCAACAAGAGAAGGATTTTTGTTTAATAGTGCTCAATGCATCATTTGTAAGTAAGTGTATGTAATCCTGCACAATGCATCATTTACTTGTAAAGTTCCCCTGCTTCAAAATAAACCTGAGAGAAAAGCTGGTGATGGAAAAGAACGAGAAAAAAGTTGACCAAGAAATGGACAATAAATTAAAATAATATTACAGCTATATTTCTTATGACAGCCTTCTGGTAACAAATGTTTTCCTAACAATATGATGTGTGGTATCTCTTATTCAATAAATATGTTGTAGCAAACTGTTGACCAAATGTTTACAGGGATTTGATAAGACTCATATCTGATGAATGTATCCTTTTGGTTGCTTTTAACATGACAAATCAAGATATGCAATGAATCCTTTTTTTCTCCCTTCTTTTTCTTCTTCATTTGAATAAAGCCATTTACTATATGAGGGGTCAATGTCTTCAAATGTCCTGCAAATGACCATGCAGATGTGAACATTTGCTCACACCTGACTTGCTTGATATTGCACAAGTGCCTAGAAAGGCATATCCAAAGTGCTCAATTATCGTTCACTCCTAACCACTACTCCACCACTGCCATGCCATTACAGACTTGATCTCATGCACTACTGGGGTGTCATCAAGATACACCCTGCCATGAATCAGCATGTCATGCCAAAGATTCTGGAGAGGATATGTGAGTCATGCTGAGAGATGGGTGCTCATTTGAGATGAGTTGAGGATGCAGTGTAGTGCATTACTGTCTGCATGACTGCATGCAGTGTGTTGTAGATTCAGGAGGGAATCTGCAGGTGGCTTTACTGGCATCAGAGTGAGTGCATTGCATCTTTAGTCCCTAGGATTAGTGGCAACTCAAGATGGCTGGCGAGTTTTCAGCATCACCATCATCACGTTTCAGCATCAATGCTCAGCACACAACTTCTGGCACAGCTGGAAAATCAACTGGCTACTACTCCATCCCCTGCCAGCAGCTCAGAAACAAAGTCCAAGCAACACAGCATTGGCCAACACAAACTGGGATCGAAGGCATCACACTTAAAACTAAGGCGGGCTAGCCTAGCTGCAACAGCCTGCCTTTCCTCAAACTTGTTAGAAGCAGACACCAGTCAGGGCTGGAGGTGAGTAGAGAGTGCAACTAAACGAGTCAGTGGCAAACCAACATAACCAATGACCAACCAGCCGGACAACCAGCATGCCCTGCTAGTCACAGCTCTGTGATGTCCCATAAGGGTTCTGACATATGTCCCATATGCAGTCACTTTTCAAAATTGGGCCATGGTTTCATTTGAAATGTTTAAAGCACAATTACGAGAACTTTAAAAATCATACAGATTTTGTCATTTGCATAAACACAAATGAAAAAATAATCGTACAACAAAAATATCAGAGAATATATTAACACATTACAATTCAGTTTGGTGCCTAATCCATTCTGGCCAAAGATGATGATGCTGCTGAAGGTGAGATCACAGCCCAAAATATGATGCAGACAAAAGGATAATTTTTCCTCAGCACCACAAGGGCTGACACACACTAAGGCAGCCCCTGGAGGCAGATCAGAGAGCTGTGACTAGCTGTAGCACTCCAAGACCCATCAGTCTTTATCCCACCTTCTCCACCTGCTGCTTTATTTCGCTCTGACACCAAGTTATCTATATCATAGAGCGTGTCATGGAGGTCTCGCAAGCCCTGCTCAAAGTTCTTGTTTCCATCTGACTCTGTTGAAAATGAAGGGCAGAACACATGATCCAACAGGTGTACACATTTTCAATTACAACAAAGTGGCAAACCTTTATAACAGCAGCAACAGCCCTCAAGAAAATACCCTGAAATTTGAAATATGCGACAAGCACTCACACACAAAAAAACAAGAGAAGAAAAGGAAAAAAGAGAAAGAGAAATGGCTCTAGTTCAGCATTCATGATCACTCAATAAAAACCGCTGGCGCTGAACCTCCAGGTTTTGGCATTTAAAAAAAAAAAACAGAAAAAAACAAGATCGGGTTCGAACCCGCAACCTCTCGAGAAAAGAGGGGGAAAACACACACACACACACAAAAAACCAGGTCGGGTTCGAACCCACCTCTCGAAAAAAGAGAAGAAAAAAAAAGTTTCAGTGCAGAATCGAACCTGGTCATGCATGACCAAGAGTCCAACGCTTTACCAAATGTGCCATTGGAGAACTGGTATGACTGAGTGTTTGTAAAGCATTTAAAACGTTCTTTTCCATAAACTGCCTTGGTTCGTATTTTGCATTGTAAATTGTAGAAAAATGGATGATAGTTCATGAAATTTGAGTGGTCTTGTACATTTTAGGATATTCAAGATCTATTTCTGCCAAGTTTAATATCGATTCACTGCCATTAGGCCACGCATTTCGCCATTCTGTCAACTGACATTGGGGGGGGGGGGGGGGGTTGGTTCGAGTTTACGACCTAAAAAGGTCACTTTCTTTTCAAACCTCGATTCTGAAAATTTGATACATTCAATCGGACCTAACTTCCAGTAATTGTGCAAAATGTCAAGGAAATCCATCCAGTAGTTTTTGAGATATCAGCCGTTAAGTCGGGACTGACAGACAGACATACAGATAAAATTATGTCACGTTATTCGACGTCAAATGATCATGTCACACATTTTGCATTTCGCCATTCCGTCAATTGACATTTTAGGGGGGTGTTTTCGAGTTTACGACCTTAAAAAAATCACTTTCTTTTCAAACCTTGATTCAGAAAATTTGATACATTCAATCGGACCTAACTTCCAGTATGTGTGCAAAATGTCAAGGAAATCCGTCCAGTAGTTCTTGAGAAATCAGCCGTTAAGTCGGGACTGACAGACACACAGACAGAGAGATAAAGTCTGTAGGACCTCCAGTAAACCTGGAGGGATAAAACTTAGATCTTGATGAACAAAGAGTACATGATGCACAGACTTAGCCAAAGTCAGAGCCAATGCAATGGTTCTTAGAGAGTAAGTATAAACTCTTATCCTGGAAGAAGACAAAGAAACCATCAATGCCTACCTGCAAAGAACCCTTCAGTGTTTTTCCCATCATCAGTGGCACTGTCATCTGTTGTGTTGTCTTCCTCATCAGGAAGCTCTGTGTCATCATCAAGGTCAAAGTCGTCAAGGTCATAGGGATTCCTCTCTTTGGGCTTGGTTTTGTCTTCATCGGTGTCCAGTTCCATCTCCTCCTCCACCTGCAAAAAGATCAAGTTGAACACCTTTACATACTGCACTGATTTCTCAACATTTCATGTCTAGCTAACCTCATTCATGTCTACACTGATAACACCTACACTAATAACACCTAGAATGAAGAAATGTAATTCTTTCATAAGGAGTGTTAAACCTTCTGTTTGTCATTTAGCCCCAAAGAGTTTTTAAAAAATTAATGCAATTGCAATAAACATCTGCTGGTATTCTTTTAACAAGACCAAGGAAGCCATCCTCCAAAATAGTTGTATGGAAAGGATAGTGAGAGCAGTACCTCAGTTTCATCCTTTGGAGCAGGTTTTTTTATGTTGTCAGCTGTCATCTCCACAACTGAAACAAAGACAAGGTATTCATGAAAGAAGAATACTACAGCTTTTTCTTTGGACAACATTACAACAAATAAAAAGTATTGCAGGTTAAACCAGAGAAACAGAACATGTATAATACTGATTGTCTCCCATTATCTACAATAAACATACCTATTTTCTCAAAGCCTGCACTTTCACAAACCCTACACATGTTTATTTCCACACTTACTTCCTTTCACTGCCAACAAGCCAATGAGCACAGAGAGAGAACAGCAATGAGTTTCAAACAACCACAAGAAGATTCTACTACCATTATCTGCAATACCCGCATCCCGTGGGGGATCCAGTGGCTTGGACTCAAACTTCAACTCCTGTTGAGGTTGTTCTTGTTTCTGCTCAGATGCCACACTTGCACCTCCAGCCTGGCCCTCTGCTTCCACCTCTACTGGCTTGTGCTGGTCACTGGGGTTGTGGGGCACACCTCCCTGGCTACTGGGGGGAACATTCAACTCCTCACTAGGAGGTGGAGCCTGCTGATTGGTAGGGGGTGGATCCTGATGTCCAGTGGATGGAGGCTGTGTCTGCTCCCCCGTGGGTGGGAGGTTCTGACCCCCGGGAGGTGGGGACAATGGGTCACTGGGAGGTTGGCCTTGGTGGTCTCTGGGAGGCTGGCCTTGGTCGTCACTGGTGGGGGGCTTGGGTTGGTGGGGAGGGTCCTTTATCCCCATCATCTTCTCATTTAAAGTGACTTGCCTCTGCAACCAAATAGCAATGCCTTTCTTGGATTTGTTTATCATACAGCTTTACACAACCCTCTGCCATGAAGTGACTATTGAATGGCACTTGCTGATTTTGAGATACAGCACAGAAAACAGAGTGGGGGCAAAGTTGGCTATTTACAGTTAATGGTTCTGTTACAAAGTTTAATGTATAATTCGTATGTCTGCAGTTTTAGGGGGACCAGAATTCAGACTCAAGGTGACATGAAGAAAGGAATTTGTCAAAGTTGTGCAACTGGCTGCCAACCAAAAACCAATGCCATGGACCTATACCCTTATTCTTCAAGAGTAGATTTTGACAAATTGAGCTTTTACCACCTGTCATCTCTGACAATCCAGAACTCCCCCCAAAAAAGGTCAAATGGCTATGTGCTGTTGAAAACCTTTAAAGTGGCACCATAATCTCGCAATGTCCAAAATGGCATTGATACATTACTAATTTAATGGTAGAGGATCACAATAGTCCATACTAAGACTGGCTGGATGAGTGCTAGTTAAAATGTACATGTACGTAAACAGATTGGGTAAATATTACTGATATATTGTGTAACATGCTACAATTAACAGCAGTATGAAAACAACTATAAACAGAGATGTTTTCCACACATGAGAATAAAACATCCATCAAATACTGAGAAGCAGAAATCTGCAGGGTGGGGTCAAGTAGGATAATGATACATACACAAAAACACGCATATGTAAATCACTTGTAATTCTGAAATTGCACAAACTGTAATAATCCTTGCACACACATTATCAACTATGTTTCTGCAAACAATGAACAGCATTTGACTCATAAACAAATGCATCACTGAAAACATGGAGGATCAAGACAGAATGCTACAATGAACACATAAAACCCAAATGAATGAGGAAGGCTACTAATAAATGTTGAATGGCTCACACTAAAACTAGTGCATTATAGGAGGACATAACAAAATAACAACATGATCAAATAACATACCTCTGTTGGGACAACTACAGATGGCTCATCAATTTGAACTTCTATTTCCCGCACAAAAGCTTTTGGAAAATACCCTTTGACACCATTCACCTGAAACAAAGCCATTGAAAATTTGTCACAATATGTTTTGAAACAAAAATACTGTAATAATCACACTAGCAACCCTCATCCCAATAGTACATAATACTGTTTGAGATACTAAATGTTCCACTCTGCTCTGTTTTGTGTGTGTGTGTGTGTGTGTGTGTGTGTGTGTGTGTGTGTGTGTGTGTGTGTGTGTGTGTGTGTGTGTGTGTGTTTGTAAAAGTGGTAACTGTGTTGTGTAACAAGTTTATTGCTCAACATCTTTCATCTGTTTGTCAACTATTATGTTCAATTTCGCAACAAGTTAACATCAATGAATACAAATGCACATGGTCAAGACAGGACTAGAAAAGCAATCAAACACAGTTTACAACTATGCACACACTTAAAAATTTAGTCATAACAGTAACCCAGATGACTCTATTTTTTGTGCCAACCCAAAACTTTTTTCTGATTGTGGCAAAAAAAAGAGAAAGCAGGAAAGAAAGAAATTAAGGATAAACAACAAAGTGCATGTTGACCTATCTTCCCTGTCAACACTATTTAAGGAAAAATGCATTTTCAGCAAAAGAAAAATTTAGATTTATGTTCAGATGAACCTACTGAATACATGACATTTACACACACACACACACACACACACACACACACACACACACACGCACACACGTGCATAATCGCAATTCGGCCTCCTAAAAAAAGAAATGAAAGAAAAAGACAAAAGTCAGGTCTATCTATTGACCCTGTTTTTTCTGGCCATGTTATTATACTGCAACCACAACTTTTTATTTTGGGTGGCCTCAGGAAAATCTCTCATATTCACTACTTGAATACAAGCTACTTTGGCAGGAGATGACAGCCATACCTCTCCTCCCCATAGGTCTGGCCTTTTCCCAGCAGACTTGCTCTTGATTGCGATGAGATCACCCCTCTTGAAGGACAGGAAGATGGGATCATTTGACCGGTAGGGTGCCAGAACTTGAGCATATGAAATAGTTCCTGAAACCAAAATCAATAAGCAATGATTTTTAGAATGAAACAACAATGACAATGGCTGCAACAATGATGGCAGCTATCATAATTATTGAAGAACACTAATAAGGTTTCTGTTGTGGCTTTGATACATGGATGT
>JAWQFJ010018458.1:0-7500 GCA_034096865.1 Theodoxus fluviatilis
TTTTTTTACGAGCGGGGGTGGGGGGGGGGGGGGTAAAGTGCTCACCGAAACGTGAAAGATCCAGAAAGCGGGGGGTGGGGGTGGGGGGTGGGGGGGTGGGGGGTTGTAACTGCAAAATGGTCCATTCTGGCGCATTATAATCATGATCATTAGGCTACCACTTTCAGGCAGCAGATTTTGTTACTGAAGAAGACAATTTATATATATATATATATATATATATATATATATATATATATATATATATATATATATATATATATATATATATATATATATATATATATATATATATTTTCTGTTGCCGGGGGGGGGGGGGGGGGGGGGGGCAATTGCAAACAAAACCATGAAACCAAAATTAATGGAAGACACTGGCTGCGCTCGATTTAACCGCCGGAATCCGCTGGCGGCGGTCTGCCGCCACGTGACCGGCTGTTCGCCGTCACGTGACAGGCGAATCGACAGCTTTCGTGCCAATCGAGCGCTTTCGGCTGATCAACATGGCGGCACAATTGTGGTGTTTGCAAGTTACTATAGACAGCGGTAGCGATGATGACTAAATGTGCTGTCTTCTTGGTTTATGGTAAGGTTTGAGGTTATTGTGTAAATTGAACATTTTCATTACCACTACCTATGCCCTGATAAGTGACTCCTGAGCCTACTGCAGTCAAAGACCCTATATACACTAAGACGGCGCACTCGAGCGATTTTCCTTTACGCAAAGGGAGGTCAGAATGTAGAGTTACGTCCCTTTGCGAGAGAATTGTCAATTCGAACTTAATGCAGGATTTCTCACCGTCAACCACACATCGTGCACACAATAAAGAAAAAAATCGTAATCTACTTCAATTGTCCAGCGGAGATTGCAGCGAGGTGACAAATTAAGGCACACATGAGTCAGCGGAGAACGAATTATCGAATATTTTCAGTGTCGAAGCGTCACAAAACATAAACCCTAGTCTGGTCGTCGCCATCTTGGATCTTCGTTCGCCTTAGAAAACCTGATGGGCGGACCCGGCGGCTCGCCGGGTGATCCGCCGGTCATGTGACCTGAAGAAATCGAGCGCAACAAAAAACCCGCCGGTGCCCCGTCTCGCCCGCCGGCGGATTCAGGCGGACAAATCGAGCGCAGCCACTATTAGTGCTGACTGAAACGAAACGCATTTCACGTGGTACAACACAGCAATTGCAAACAAAACCATGGAAACCAAATGGAAGACACTATTAGTGCTGACTGAAACGAAATGCATATCACGTGGTACAACACAGCAATTGCAAACAAAACCATGGAAACCAAACGGAAGGCAAGGCAGGCAGGCAGGCAGCGTCTGTGCTTGGCACGGAGCGGCAACTCAAGACATCTCATGCACACGCAGCTCGTCTGCAACAAAAATCGCAGTCGTCAGCAAATGCAAGCAAATGAAATTGATAGTTAAAGAACGATCATTATGAAAACAAAATTATGCTAACTGTATGTCATGTTTTACTGGAAAACTTGGTTGTGTGAGGCGAAGGAGAGCGACAACAAAGAAATCTTCGTTTCGGGAAGAAGACGAAGATTCAGTCGAAACGTATCGTTGCTCGCTAACTCTCTCTCTCTCTCTCTCTCTCTCTCTCTCTCTCTCTCTCTCTCTCTCTCTCTCTCTCTCTCTCTCTCTCTCTCTCTCTCTCTCTCTCTCTCTCTCTCTCTCTCTCAAATTCATTTGTAACTAACTATTATACGCCCACGTGAGAGTTTCCAAAATCGCACAAATACGTGACAAAGTTGTCTCCCCCTTGACCACAAGCCACACGCGGCAGCGTCAGGAGTTACCTCCCTTAGGTCAACAAGCCGCAAACCTCTCGCCTATGCTCGGGTTTGGGCCGCCAACACAGCAAAACCAAGCAAAAAATTAATGCGAAGATTTTCATAGCTGGCATTTGTCTCGTGCAAGTATTTTCAGCTGTTGTCAGACTACTGAAGGACTCCTGTGTTGCTAAACACAACGTGCAAGATTGGCAGAATGCGTAGAAATGAAAAGGCAAGCTCGAGTGGGGAGTTTTGCCAACGTGAGAGAGAGAGAGAGAGAGAGAGAGAGAGAGAGAGAGAGAGAGAGAGAGAGAGAGAGAGAGGGAGCGGGGGGGGGGGGGGGGGGGTTGTAACTGCAAAATGGTCCATTCTGGCGCATTATAATCATGATCATTACCACTTTCAGGCAGCAGATTTTGTTACTGAAGAAAAAATTTTTTTTTTTTTTATTTTTTTTTTTTCTGTTGGGGGGGGGGGGGGGGGGGGTGGTGTTTCCGGAAACCCGGAACACCCCCCCCCCCTCGTCCGCCCTGGATCATTGCTGTGACCGGGTGTTACCAAAGACCAAATGGTGCTTTTATAATTTTAGCGACACCCAAGCAATTCAGGAATGCTATTTCCTGGCATGTGACGGGGCAGATTTGTAGTGTTCCCAATGGCAATTGATTATACCTGTGTGTACAACAAGTCGCCGACACTGCAATATACCTTTACCCTTTTGCACCATCAAGCAGAAATAGACGCTAGGAAGTTCGGAATGGCCTATCCCGCAGCATTCTGTGAACCCGAGTCAGTATTACTCTGGCACAGTTCGCAATGAATCCGTAATAGACTTGACCCTTCGCATTACAGCATTGAGCCGAAAATAGTTCGTTCTGATACTTCTTTTTTCTCCACTTTTTACAGAAATCATTCAGATGTCAAAACTTGTTTCCATCTCATCACAAACATTTTATTTTATCGAATCAGCGCTTGTTTATTGCCTCAACAAGAGTAGGCCTAAGTCATGAGTTTTGTGCGAAATAGTCTTAGACTTTAACGGCGTATTCAGGGAGCAGATCGGCTATCCTACAAGCCTCTCGAGTGACCTCATGTACATTTTGGACGAAAACCTTCCATCACGTGATGTCAACTGGGCTAGAGACACTTTCGCCGTTAGGCGAAGTCTCTAGTGAACTACAATGATCCCGCGGAGTCACACCACACACTGTAGTCACACCCCACACTGTAGTCACACCACACACTGTAGTCACACCACACACTGTAGTCACACCACACACTGTAGTCACACCACACACTGTAGTCACACCCCACACTGTAGTCACACCACACACTGTAGTCACACCACACACTGTAGTCACACCCCACACTGTAGTCACACCACGCACTGTAGTCACACCACACACTGTAGTCACACCACACACTGTAGTCACACCACACTGTAGTCACACACCACTGTAGTCACACACCACTGTAGTCACACCACACACTGTAGTCACACACACACTGTAGTCACACCCCACACTGTAGTCACACCACACACTGTAGTCACACCACACACTGTAGTCACACCACACACTGTAGTCACACCACACACTGTAGTCACACCACACACTGTAGTCACACCACACACTGTAGTCACACCACACACTGTAGTCACCACCAGACCACACACTGTAGTCACACCACACCTGTAGTCACACCACACACTGTAGTCACACCACACACTGTAGTCACACCACACACTGTAGTCACACCACACACTGTAGTCACACCACACACTGTAGTCACACCACACACTGTAGTCACACCACACACTGTAGTCACACCACACGCTGTAGTCACACCACACGCTGTAGTCACACCACACGCTGTAGTCACACCACACGCTGTAGTCACACCACACACTGTAGTCACACCACACACTGTAGTCACACCACACACTGTAGTCACACCACACACTGTAGTCACACCACACACTGTAGTCACACCACACACTGTAGTCACACCACACACTGTAGTCACACCACACACTGTAGTCACACCACGCACTGTAGTCACACCACGCACTGTAGTCACACCACGCACTGTAGTCACACCACACACTGTATATAGTCACACCACACACTGTAGTCACACCACACGCTGTAGTCACACCACACACTGTAGTCACACCACACACTGTAGTCACACCACACACTGTAGTCACACCACACACTGTAGTCACACCACACACTGTAGTCACACCACACACTGTAGTCACACCACACACTGTAGTCATACCACACACTGTAGTCACACCACACACTGTAGTCAGAACACACACTGTAGTCACACCACGCACTGTAGTCACACCACACACTGTAGTCACACCACACACTGTAGTCACACCACACACTGTAGTCACACCACGCACTGTAGTCACACCACACACTGTAGTCACACCACACACTGTAGTCACACCACACACTGTAGTCACACCACACACTGTAGTCACACCACACACTGTAGTCACACCACACACTGTAGTCACACCACACACTGTAGTCACACCACACACTGTAGTCACACCACACACTGTAGTCACACCACACTCTGTAGTCACACCACATACTGTAGTCACACCACATACTGTAGTCACACCACACACTGTAGTCACACCACACACTGTAGTCACACCACACACTGTAGTCACACCACACACTGTAGTCACACCACACACGGAAATAAAAGGCCGCACTGTGATCAAACTACAGGGGTAGAAAATTAAAGTACGCACTTACCATAACGCATTCTGCAGCACGACTGAAACTAAATCCATCAAAAGTATCTCTCCTTTTGAAACCGTGACAATTATGTTTATCTGAGAAAATTCTTACATAAGTGTACATCAACGAAGCTGTGCATGATAACCAGAGACATTGAAAGTAGAAAACTGATTAGGTTATTACTAATTACTACAAAGAAGAAAAGTCAGTGCAGTTTGAGTTAACCCCCATGGATCATCCCCTCCTTTCTTCACGTCTTTTTTTTCCGATGTATTTTATTTAAGCATGATCAAAACAGTATAAATGAGCGACTTTTTTGGAAATTATCTCCCTTGCCGCCGCTTGGCGGCGCGTCGGCTCCAAGGGACTTGGTTGGTACACAGTGACAAGTTCTTTCGCTTAGATTAGACCTGAGTGTTCGAGTTTTTTTTAATTGTTTTCTTGCTGTCGCTTTCAAATCTGTTCACAGTACTAGGCTGGCTGGTTTACTTAGATGTGATTTTTTTTATGCGTGCTAGCTGATATTAGGTTTAGAGCTTGAATTTTCGATATTACACAAGTTCTTTTTCGCTTACAACTCGTGTTCGAACCAATGAAAACCACGGAAAGAGATGGCCGTTTCGTTCCTTGCATCTCATTGGCCAGCTTGTCATGAGGTCAGCCCGTGATCACGTGCTGACCTCATGACAGTTGTAAGCGAAAAAGCGAGTTGTAAGCGTAATATCATTGAAAATTCAAGCTCTAAATCTAATATCTGTTAGCACGCATTAAAAAAAATCACATCTACGCTTACAACTCGCTTTTTCGCTTACAACTGTCATGAGGTCAGCGCGTGATCACGGGCTGACCTCATGACAAGCTGGCCAATGAGATGCAAGGAACGAAACGGCCATCTCTTTCCGTGGTTTTCATTGGTTCGAACACTGGAGTTGTAAGCGAAAAAGAACTTGTGTAATATCGAAAATTCAAGCTCCAAACCTAATATCAGCTAGCACGCATTAAAAAAAATCACATCTAAGTAAACCAGCCAGCCTAGTACTGTGAACAGATTTGAAAGCGACAGCAAGAAAACAATTAAAAAAAACTCGAACACTCAGGTCTAATCTAAGCGAAAGAACTTGTCACTGTGTACCAACCTTGGAGCCGACGCGCCGCCAAGCGGCGGCAAGGGAGATAATTTCCAAAAAAGTCGCTCATTGTCTCCATTTGAGGATAGAATTTGTGCCAGCGGCAATTTTGAGAAACTGACCTCTGAAGTTTTCATGCATGCATGCTAAGTAACAATGAAGAGTTTGTTTCACGAATTAAAACTCATTTCTTAGGCAAACTATTCGAAGGCATAAGCTGCGGTGTACCTCGGCGTGCGCCTCTGCAAACACGCGACATGGATCAGTGTGGGCCCCATCATGCACTTCTGGGCGTGGCGCCAAATTGCCTTGCGCGAGCTAGGACTGGTTTCGTCCTGATGTTTTTCAATCTCAGTTTCTGTCTGTGTGTATGCATTTGATGCAGATCAACCTTTAAATGAAATGCCAGATGTCAAGGCACACACATCTTTCTACAAGGGAATCCGATAGTCTGAGCTGAAACACTGGAAAACACGATATTTTATTTCAAACAACTTTCCCAGCCCTCCTTCCTCATTGTTGTCCTTGACTCCCTGAATGCATGCTTTTAGCTCTTCGACATTCTGCCACTTTCACGTGGTCCGAGTACGTTTTGTGATGTTCTTGTTAATTAAAGTGATAAAGAAATGATAAAATTGCTGCTTGCTGTGTTGGTGAAAGTGAGACGAAAGCAACCGTTGTGGACACCCCACATTCACCCGTAGATCGGGGCTTAGATTCGCGTCTCAGGTCCATTTCCCCCCGGCCATTTCCCGCAGGGTTTTGACTCTGTATCAGGATCATACGTGTGGACGTCATTATTTTATATTACAGAAATAACCTAACACAGTTGGTGTCTTGTTTTTGTTATTATTATTATTAGCATTATTATTATTTCATCATCATCATCATCATCATCATCATCATCATCATCATCATCATCGTTATTGTTTTGTTGTTGTTTTGTTGTTGCTGCTGCTGTAGCAAATAGCATTATCGTTGTCATCATCTACCGTATGTATTTTATTTAATAAGTGTTACATCTTTTTTCAGCAGCAGCAGGTTAATTTCACAACAGGCGAAGATTGCAGATCCATCGAGTGACGCCCATAGGCGCAAATTTCTACCTCAGCGAGTCATGTAAACAAAACAAATGATCCCGAGAAAGATTCTGCATTATTTTGAATGCAGCTTGTAAACAATTCAGAATAAAGCAAAACTCCGGGGCTTTTCAGAAGTACCTGACCGTGTCATGTCTGAGACCTCGAGCGCAGACTCTTTACGACCGGCAAGGATGTACTCTTACTTACACAGCAGAGAGACTGTGGCCACAGGAGCTACCTGGTGATGCCCTGGTCCTCACAGCCCACTCAGTACGACGCCAGCAGTGGGCAGCGTTCCGTCGTCTGCACTGAACGAGGCAGGATGAGGCCACACAGTGACAACACACGTACTGTGCCTGGGTGTTGCACACGTCTCCACTCACCTGCACGCCTTCGATGAAACGACACGCTTGATCTGCACAGCAGGTGAACACACCAGCGATTGATAATGGAGTAAAAGCCTCTTACAGACAGCATATGTCGCGTCATTCCAACTGCTGTACTGAAAACCCAACATCACAAGCTCCGAATTCGAGCAAGCCGAAAACGTGATGTGCTGCACATTTCGAAGGGTGTGATATGAGGGTCCCATAGACGGCGTCTGTACTTCTGAGAAAGAGGAGTTGTTACGACGATGTGACCCAATAGCCCCTTAAGATTCCCCCCGAAATGGCACAATGGACGTTATGGATTAGATGTGCGTAGCATCACCATGTTATCATGTCCATTGGGTT
>JAWQFJ010018458.1:10000-19279 GCA_034096865.1 Theodoxus fluviatilis
TACAGTTCGGTGACGCCTGGTATCATCTGGATCCCATGCTTTCCGTGCTCTCAAACATATTTAGCCACAGTGTTAATATGCATGAGAAAAAGAGAAGTATTCTCTTTTGCTCCTTGTTTTACGCCAACTGGACATGAGAAGAAGTCAGAAAGCTTGTGGTTCCAACAAATACAGGACTGTACATTGGAGTACATCTTCTTAAGCATATTAGTGAATTTTGTAGATAAACCTCCAATTGACAATATGTTTCAAAGCTTCAAACGATTGACTGAATCAATTGCTTTCTTGTAGTCGACAAAAGCAACGTACATTTTACCTCTGCCTTGTCCGTATACATATTTCATAGCCATCGAATATAAAGTATAAACATGATCTATTGTCGAATGATCTGATCGAAATCCAACCTGCTCTGTATAAATTTGTTCTCCATTTCCAGCCAGTTTCGAAGGCATCTTGCTAAAATAGATTAAAACACTTTACTAAGGATGGGCAATAAGGAGATGCCCCTATAGTTGTCAGGATCCAATTTGTTACCTTTTTTATAAATGGGTACTACGACAGATTTCAACCATTGTTTGGGATAGTACTGATTTTGGAACATGATATTAAATAGTTTACAAAGGAATGGCGTGATTTATTCGCACGCTGCTTTAAAACACTCGCCTGGGATCCCATCATGACCTGGTGACTTCCCTGGTCTAATACTCTGTATTGTTGATCTTATCTCAGCTGTGGTAATTTGAGCATCAAGTTCGGGATGCTCTATCACCTCCACCAAACTGTGAAATATCTCGTCTTGGTTAGTGATGTTATCCTTAAACATGTGTTCAAAATAGTCATTCCATTTGCTAAGGTGAATTTCTACTAGGAGAGACAGAGAGAGTGATTGATTTTTTTTAATTGATTGATTCGTTTAATTCGGCCAACGACCCATCACTTAGGAATATATACACATGTACAGATTAAAAACATTAGTATATCAGTTGTATAAATCACAAAATAATATTATCTTCGGATGAAAGACATGGATCTATCAAAACTCGCCAGTATGCAATTTCACTTAATAATTATTATTCGTACACCAAGTTAAAGCTGTTCACATGTCAACTTCTAGTTACATGCTTGTCTTGAGCGTCTGATGAAATCTAACGAGAGAGAGAGAGAGAGAGAGAGAGAGAGAGAGAGAGAGAGAGAGAGAACAACAACAAAACAGTTTATTGTGTAGGCCTTTGGCCCATTACAATTGAATACAATACATTATATAGCCAAAATAATTATTATAGAGAAATAACTAATGCGAGAGCACATTGCATTTTACGATGAATAATCTGGAGGCTCCTCTTAAGTAGTATATTAGACGAAGAATGAATTGCTCTCAGCAGATTCTGCTCTTCTTTTAAACGCATAGGAAAAATAAGTGCTCACGGCACGTATAATACATGGCTCTTTTGCAGAAAACAGCTGCACAAGTAGTTCAGTATTATTTTGTACATATGGCACTACAAACTTCATTCGGATGTCGATCTTCATAAGCTGGGCAGTACAGAACAAAATGCTGCTCATCTTCATCTCTCTCGTGACATGCTGGACATAAGATTTCGTAATTTTCTATACAATATCTCTGTCTGTGTACTGTTAGTTCACTAATGCCCAGGCGATAACGTATCCAAGTATCTCTGAAGACTTTTCTGTTCAGGGTGAGCAAATACGTTTCAATTCCAAAGATTGCTTTATACTCCCTGTACTGCCTAAAACGAATACTTCTATTCAGATTGGATTCCCAACTAATAATAAACCTTTTTATCAATTGTTCTCTGAGCGTTTGTAAAAAGGTGCGTTCATTCTTGGGTCACCCATGCATTTTCAAGCCCATTTTCCAATAAGAGAGTCCGAACCTTTGAAGCCCAATTATTATTTTCAGTGTTTCTCAACATTGATTTATACATCATTTTCGGGAATCTTCTATAGTTCATTTTCAAGATTTTTAACCAATATCTAATGGATCTTATGACAGCATTGATGTACAAAGGATATCTCCCTGTATCTCCATAGACCATAGCATTGGGTGTTCTTATACTGACATTCAGAAACTGTTTCAACAGAAGTAGATGTACACCTTCAATCAACTGGCAACTGTCTAATCCCCATATTTCAGAGCCATAATATAGTATAGGTTGTATTTGTGCATCCAGTACTCTAAAGAATACATCTGGAGTTACATGTACAAGTCTTCTCAAAATCTTGACAATTTTGAATGCAGCAGCCCTTTCTCTACAAACAAGATCAGACAGTGTTGAATTCGTGCTTAATTTCGTAGAGCACACAATGCCAAGATATCTGTATTCAAATACAACTTCAAGTTTCTGGCCATCCAGATGCCATTCCTCACCCTTTGCTAAATGTCCACCCAACGAAATGCCATGACCTTGGTTTTTCTGTAATTCACTCTTAATCCTAACCTCTTAGTTGCTTTACTTCTCACTGGAAACGTAGGTTTTTTAAGCATTTTCAAAAATCTAACAAAAATAGAAAGCCATGAAATAATGACAAAAGCTATATATCAAATAAAAGATATTTATTCACTTAATTCAAACAAATCATGATCAAAATGTTTCAATGTGCATGATTTGAGTTATATCTACTGAAATAATGCATGTAATCAGCAAAAAAAAAAAAAAAGTTCAAAAATCGTCAGTCAAGTTGCAAGAATTGAAAAATGCTGGAATGGTGCCTTCAAAAAAAAAATCTGAAATGCAAAAACAATGCCAATATATTTACCTATATTCTGATAGCATTTGCAATATAAAAAGGCACCTAGAAAAGAAAAATCACTATATAAATTGATAGATTTTCACGGAAAAGTAAATTTAAAACTCGAACAGACGTGGTTTCTGTTGATTTCACACATCACCAAAGTTTTCTTAATTTTTTAAAATTTACATCCTTTATGATACAAACTGTAAAGAATTGACACAATACAGAACATAGAGTGTAGACTTGTTTTATTTCTTTTCAGAAAAAAATAGGCAGCAACGCTCGCAAAAAGGAAAACTATCACAAATACCTCATACGTCCTATGGGATCGGTCCTCCAGAAGTGAGTCTGTCCGACAACTTTGGCGATTTTCCAATGATGTATTATCACAAAGTGCAATGAGTTTCCCTCGAAATAGTGCTAACATTATCATATGTCCAGTGGTTGATTATTCATGCCTGTTTGAATATGTGAGGACTGAAAACGGCATATTTCGGATAATGGCATTTTAAGTGAACAGCTAGTACTCTACTAGCAGCCAAAGTGTACAAGGAATAGGCAATTTCATTCGCTTCTAGCTTAAAGAAATTCCCTAAATGGCCAACTGATATGCACTATATGCACAGCAGAGTCTTTCATTTACTGGGACACTACAAAATGCACAGATTCGTTCGTAAGTTAGGCAGAATTAGAATAATGACGGGTTAAGCTGTTTAATAATCAGTCGATGTCTGTTTGTTTGGTTGGTTGTTTTTGCAGAAAAAAGATGACACGGTCTTTCTGTAGAGGTAAAAAACAACCACTTGTCTGTTGATTTGAAACGTCAAACTCACGCAGTACATGCAGTGATGGTTCAGCTTTCTGAATCAAGTAAGATCTCAATATTGCTCACGTGACCCCCACTGGAGCACATCCTGATGTGTCTCGATTTGATCCAAGTGTCAGGCCGACTCAGTTTGGGAGGGTCCGATTATGCATGAAGACGCAACTGTTCAGGAAGCTGCACAAGTTGATTATGCGACGTCAGTAGTATCACAAAGTGTGCTAAGATAAAGACAATGTTAAAGCAATGTGCCCCTTTCAAATGGAGGGGTCTTGCTAGTCAGGGGAGTAAAACTGTCATTCTACACGAGTCTCAAGGAATGGTTTGCATCTCTGATATGTAAAGTTTCAAAGATACACCACATAGCTTAGACTTATAGAAAATGTCCAAATATAACTTCGTCAATAGAAGTTGCCGTAGTTATTTCTGTATATGTGGAGCAAATAAATCACAGACTTCTTGGTGCCAGTCAGTGGATCACTTTCAGAAATGCTGCAGGCCACTTGTGCATCCCCGGGCTTTTCAATGTCAACAGTCAAGTTCCTTGTGTTCCACGAATCACTGCAATGAATACGACGCCCAGGCTGCCTGGCTTAGCAACATGGCACTTACTTTTGATATGTTTAGCGTAGCAAGAATAATGCACATACATATACATGTATATACTTCAATTTATGAAATTAAAGCATTTTAAACAATACACTAGTGCTTTTGCTTCACTACACTCTATGTCTCATATACACACATTCATAAACTCTTCTGTTGCTGCTTCGTCTGCCAGCCACAGCCCTTTCCAAAACAAGACTCTCGATCACAGATATGTAGATCTGCCATCTTCAACGATGACATCAACTGCGATGACGTAACGACTAGCGCTGTTCCCTCATCGAGACATCACATAGAGAACGTGATGTAGTAGTCTTTGCACGAACTACGTGTCTCACGGAAAATTCATCTCTTCATTCACACACACCGTCTCTCCTTGGATTTGACTTCCTCTCTACATCAACTTTTTCTCTCCATGGACTTGACCTCTCTTCAAGGACTTCCTATCTTCAACGACTACCTCTCTTTATGAACTCCCTCATTTAAATAAACTTCATCACTTCATGGACTTCCTTTCTTTCTAAATTAACTTCCTCTCTCCATGGACTTGACTGCCTCTCATCATGGACTTCCTCTCTGCATGGACTTGACTGCCTCTCAGCATGGACTTCCTCTCTCCATGGACTTGACTGCCTCTCATCATGGACTTCCTCTCTGCATGGACTTGACTGCCTCTCATCATGGACTTCCTCTCTGCATGGACTTCCTCTCTGCATGGACTTGACTGCCTCTCATCATGGACTTCCTCTCTGCATGGACTTCCTCTCTGCATGGACTTGACTGCCTCTCATCATGGACTTCCTCTCTGCATGGACTTCCTCTCTGCATGGACTTGACTGCCTCTCATCATGGACTTCCTCTCTGCATGGACTTGACTGCCTCTCATCATGGATTTCCTCTCTGCATGGACTTGACTGCCTCTCATCATGGACTTCCTCTCTGCATGGACTTCCTCTCTGCATGGACTTGACTGCCTCTCATCATGGACTTCCTCTCTGCATGGACTTGACTGCCTCTCATCATGGACTTCCTCTCTGCATGGACTTGACTGCCTCTCATCATGGACTTCCTCTCTCCATGGATTGGATTTCCTCACATCGTGTATTTCATCTCTTCATGGACTCTCTCTCTCTCTCTCTCTCTCTCTCTCTCTCTCTCTCCATGAATTTTTGCCTCTTCATTGCATCTTCTCGTGGATGCTCATTGTACTCATTGTCTAACCTTGAGCTGGTTTTTCAATGAGCTCTATGTCTCACTGGACTCGTCCTCCATGAACTCTCCAATGGATGGCCCGACGTACATGTCAAAACCATCTCTTGCGCAGCACAGTCCTGCTGGAACGAAGCTCTGATTGCGTCACCACCCCCATTTGTACAGCTGCAGGTCCACGTGAGAAGTGACAAAGTCCACCATCTGCAACACAAGACACGTCCACGGTGCTTACGACTGCAACTACAGGATCTCCTGGCTTTCCACCACGCTCCTAGTCTGCAGTCAAGACTTTATCAAATCTATGTGTTCTCCTAATCTCCTCAATAAAAAGCGATCAACTTATATTAAACGCACTGCTCTTTACATTACAAGTGTAACCAGTGACTCTCTCTCTCTCTCTCTCTCTCTCTCTCTCTTTCTCTCTTCTCTCTCTCTTTCTCTCTCTCTCTCTCTCTCTCTCTCTCTCTCTCTCTCTCTATCTCTCTCCACAGCTTTACATCTAGGCCTGAATGTAAGAAAGGCACTATTGCCTAATTCACTACCCTTGTAAAATAAAGTTCGTTCATTCGTTCTCTCTCTCTCTCTCTCTCTCTCTCTGTGTGTGTGTGTGTGTGTGTTTGTGTGTGAGTGTGTGCGTGCGTGAGTGCATGCATGCGCGTGTGTCCGTCCATCTCTCTCTCTCTCTCTCTCTCTCTCTCTCTCTCTCTCTCTCTCTCTCTCTCTCTTTCTCTCCCCACTTCCGGCGCGCTCGCACTAGCGATCAGACGTGTTCGCGACGCTCCCGCCAGTAACTGCTGTGAGTTTTAAAAAAAGCGGTGAAAATGCCAATAACTGGACTGCCAGCTACTTTGGAAGTTGTACTTGCCGCTATCCTGGACAAGGAGTCGCTGAAGTCGTGGAAGGCCGTTGGAGAAAGAGGCAACACCGTCGTTGTACTTAGGTTTGCACCCTCTGCAAGCCAGCCATCTTCCTTCTCAACGACGAAAAACTACTCACGAAGAAAAGCTCCTACACAGCTGCGGCGTGACCAACGGAGACTGGAAGCCTATCGACATGCAGGCACCGATGTGAATGGTGAGCAAACCAACTCCAATGTTCGTTCTTCTGCTATTCACGTCGATTTAGAAGAAAAATCATCTATGCCGCAATGTTTGGATACCGCCATTGCCGGTGCCCGAGAGTCACACTTGACTCGAGACGCACGTGCAAATCAACGCGGTGGTGAATGTGTGAACACCGCGTTGGAGTCAATGTCAGGGAAGGCAACACTTGAATTAGAAAATAATGCCCCGATAGAGGATGGTGATGTGTCAGTGGACACAGTCCATGCCTTTACCCACTCTCTGGATGAAACCCGCAGTGCCTGTCAACTATCTTCCTACTTGAGCTGTGACGAAAGAAGCAGAAGCAAGGAGTGTGCTGAAGGTGTGTCCCATGGCTCGTGTGTGACTGTCGGCGGTGACGACGCTGGTCGACACTGTGCAACGCGTCGCCAGGCCGCCCCGTCTCACCGACCCAGGGGAACGTGCGCCTCGGCCCCCTCCATCGAACGTGGACGACCCTCCAGCCATTTCTTGAAACCCGGATTGTCCATCAAGGGAGGGGTCGGACGAGGTGCCCTGCCTCCCCGTACGCGGTCAGCTGCTACTCACACCGCACCCTGGCTATATGGACAGCGAGACAGGACAGCAAGTCAAATCTCAGCAGGGTATGCAGCAATTTGGGGTGACCCTCGTTCTGTACAGCTGTAGGTGTTCCTTCAACAACCGAGCCAACTGACAGGCAAGATACAGAGTTGAGAATCAGAAAGATTGTGATAGACTCCTCACCATTTAGGTTAGAGTTGACAAACGACCCACATAATTTGACTAGTTTGAAGTTTCCCCTTGCAGAGACTGATGTGAAGTCTTGGATTCCCTGTTTGGATAGTTTGTGCTTCCAAGGGACAAGTTTCATATAAACAGGCGAGAACTCTTTTGTCCTCTCTCTCTCTCTGTCTGTCTCTCTCTCTCTCTCTCTCTCTCTCTCTCTCTCTCTCTCTCTCTTCTCTCTTTTCTTCCTCTCTTCTCTTTTCATCTTTATATCTCATATCTCTCTCTCTTTTCTTCCTCTCTTCTCTTTTCATCTTTATATATCTCATATCTCTCTCTCTCTCTCTCCCTCTCTTCTTTCTCTTCTCTTTTCATCTTTCTATTCCTCATCTCTTTTCATCATTCTATCTCTCATCTCTCTCTCCCTCTCCATCCATGCCTAATTCTATTTGCTACCCGCCCTCCCCCCATCCTACCCCAAAATCATGCCTTGATTCTTTGATGCTATTGTTAGAATTATATTATCCTGTGTTCACAAGACCTTGTGTAATGGATATGCTTACGTGTATTTAAATGTTGATACAGCTAGAGTATCTCTCTCTCTGTGTCTCAATCTCTCTCTTCTCTCTCTCTCTCTCTCTCTCTCTCACACACACACACACACACACACACACACACACACACGCACACACACACAGTCTATGTATATGTGTTGGAAGTAGTATTATGCCTATGTTCAAGAGGATTTTGCAGTTGTACATAAACTATACGCCATGTGCAGAAATTTGTAAGGAGTCATTTACTTAACTTGGGTTGATTTAGCTACCAAGCCTTGTCAAATGGTGTGTGGATGCTCCAATACTAGCAGTCATTACTTCTTTTTTTCTCAAACATTCAATGATTCATGTTCAACAATTTATGATATTTTTGATAAAGGGTCAAAATATTATCTCCCCTTACTTCTGCATCCAAGTGACTATCAGTTTGTCCATCTAAAGTCATCAAGAAGGACTCATACCCCAAGAATTCTAACCGTGAAAAAATAACAAACTGTTGTAAACTCCTAGGAATGTAAATCGTTTGTATTTGATTGAATTTGCCTTTTGTTTGACACGAAATTGCGCTCAGCTTAAAGCTGTGGCCAGTCATGTTTGTACCCCTTGTGATGGGCGGCTGGCCTAAACAAATAAATAAATAAAGGCTAAAGTCTCTCTCTCTCTCCCTCCCTCTCCCTCTCTCTCTCTCTCTCTCTCTCTCTCTCTGTCTCTCTCTCTGTCTCTCTGTCTCTCTCTCTCTCTCTCTCTCTCTCTCTCTCTCTCTCTCTTTCTCTGTCTCAGTTCACACCAACCCCCTTTCTTGTTCTCCCTGGTTGCTCTCAGATTCTTGATCGTAAGCTGTCAGGTTTTCCACTTTTATTCAGAGAATTCTTATTGTGAAACCATGAGAAAATACCATTAATTTCTTGGAGTATATATCTTTTGTCTTGGATTGAATTTGCTTTTGCTTGATATGAAGCTGTGCTCAGTTTGAAGCTGAGGCCAGTCATATATATGCATGCCTTACGATGAGCAGCTGACCTAAACAAACAAATACTTTGTTGGTAACCCACCCCCCACCCCCACCCTACTTTCTAAATTACGTCTTGATTGGTATTACTTAAAAAGGGTTGATTCAGCTATTAAGTCTTATCAAATGATGCGTAGATGCTCCATGAGTATGCAGCCAGTGCTTTTTCCAACCTTTATATTAAAACAAATTAGGATGTTTTGATAAAGGGTACTTTCCCCTTATCATGTGCACCCAAATGATTCTTAGATTAGTAATCGAAAGCTATCAAGCGTTTTGCGTGTGTGTGTGCGTGCTCCCCACCCCACCCCCACCCACCACCGATATATCAAGATTTCCTTTTGTAAAGCCATGAGAAGATGTTGGAATTTCTTTTGCATTGTAAATTTCAGTGTATCAGATTGAGTTTGTTTGTTTGCGTGTCTGACATGATATTGTGCTCATCTTGAAGCTGAAGCATGTCATGTTCATGTATCCCTTGTGATGGGCCGCTGGCCTAAACAAATA
>JAWQFJ010018459.1:0-17817 GCA_034096865.1 Theodoxus fluviatilis
CATGTAAGACCGGCACGCGAGGCATCGCCCTGTTCTGGTGATGCGAAGTGCCAGGACCGAAGACGTACCAGACAGCTCAGGAGACCAGACAGTCGTCAGGGAGGGAGGGGGTCACTCGAAAAAACGGGCGCCGAGAAACCGAGTCACATTTACGTGGGTTTCCGAAGCAGTGGCATCGTGTGAGAACGAGCTCAAACGCGTGATCTGAGAGTTACCTCCCTTGTTTACTTCTTGTTTGCTGTAAATTTTGTCGTTTGCCCCGTTACAGTATCATAATTTCTGTTGTAAATGATTGAGAATTTGTAACAACTAAATTCCCCTACAAATAATTAACCAAGAAACGCGTCTGTCATTGTCTTTCATCGACCCTTGATGTAATCGAAGAAAATTGGGTTTGCAGTTTCACCTACATCCACTGATGTAAATGATTGAGAATTTGTAACAACTTAAATAATTAACCAAGAAACGCGTCTTTCATTGTCTTTCATCGACCCTTGATGTAATCGAAGAATATTGGGTTTGCAGTTTCACCTACATCCACTGTTAAAAGGCCAGCATTTGGCTTCTGTTTCGCGATGTGCAAAGCGCTCTGTGCTATCGTGTCCGTTCTACTTGATCAGAGCTCTCTTCTCTGCTCTGTCTTGCCATCACCGAGGGCAAACTATATTAATGTACATTTGGTGAGTTCGCTGTGCGCGTGGGCCATGGGGAGTAGTTGTACATTTTCTTCATGAACAGCGAGATATTTATTGGCCAAAACAGAGGCGAACACTCGTTTTCTTTTGTCTGCAAGATACGGATGCTCTGCTGCTTCCGTCCATTTGTAAATGCTGTAAAGATAGGCGGCATCGACCATCGTAATGTGGAAGGATGTCTAGATCCATCGCGATATGCTTTGCAATTTGAAGAAGGTGCAAGAACATTAGTTTCTATGACACTCCGATCAAAGATTATATAGTTACACAAAGATAGCTCATTAGCTCAAAGCTGTGAGGATCGAGACACGTTGCGCCCCCAACCGGAAGGTTACTTGGGTGAATCAAGGGAAGTAATCACACCGCTTAGCGACATGTAAATATTGCTTGTTTATCGACGTCTGTACAGTGATTTAATCTTGTTCAAGTGCACTGCACAGAGAGAGAGAGAGAGAGAGAGAGAGAGAGAGAGAGAGAGAGAGAGGGAGAGATAGATAGAGAGAGAGAGAGACAGACAGAGAGAGGTCTTTCGCGCAGTATCTCATGTTAGGTCTTATCCGCACGGTATAGGGGGAACGAGGGGGATGCTCAATAAGTGGAGATGATGGATGGATGGTGAATGAATGAATGAATTAATGAAGTTTTACGGCCTATCAGCATTTGGAGACTAAGGCCTTTTCACAAAACCACTGGTACTAATACGAGCGAGATATAATCAAGTCACGACTGGGAGGGGAAAGGAAAGATAACTCTAACAACATCTTTCTTTCCCCCATTCAACACATGCAGCGGACGTTCGGAAACAAAGTTTTAGAGCGAAGTTATGATGAGGATAATGAGTGCAGATGGTTGGCAAGCGGAATGAAACAACAATTTTACTGTGAGACGTTCCGTCGGAACGTCAGATCTGTGAACGCTTCGAAAGGGGTGCGCGACTTTGACCTGGATGCAGTGTAAGTCGTAAGCGAAGATCGTGATGAGTCGAAGTCTCAAGACCGAGGGTTTATGGGGGTTTTGTGGACATACGGCGATCGTATGACAAGGCAAATATGCTCAAAATGAAAACAGAGCTGCACGAAAAGGGGTTCTACCACGACAGTTGTTCCAATGCTTATGCTGTGGCCTCAGCAAAGATTATATAGTTGATCGTATAGATCTATAATCTTTGCCGAAGGCGAAGCGGCAACTTAATTCACTTGATCGAATGACTTTCTGGCCGCAAATCACCTTCTTGACAGGTATGTATTGGTTTGCATTTCCTAAAGATATTCCACAGGGGTGTATACGTTGATAAACAAGCTTGCATTCTTCGATAATAATGAAAATTAGATCGTTCCATCAACACCATGTAGATTCAATAGGCCTATGATACCCTATGTGCGCGTTCGATTTCCCAACGCCTGCTACAAAAAACAAAGCCAAAACACCCCCATTATTGCAGCAAATCATTTTGTTACACATTACACAGTGAATGTATTCACAAACATGATCGGAACGCATCAGAAACGCGTCGAGAAACAAGCAATTTTACTTGTCGGTAAGCGTTGTCAGTACTTCCATTGATTCACCCATGTTACCTTCCGCTTGGGGGCGCTGCGTTTCCCAGCGTCTTGTAACTCCATATAGCAACAGCTCGTTATGACCGGTCTTTGTATGAATAGTCTTTGCTCCGATGGGCTTTTTCGTGGACGCGTTGCAGCATATTGCTGCAGATAACAGCTCTTCTCGAGTTTGACTTCTCAGCCGCAACTGCACCCAAAAGAATACGTCGGTCATTTCTGATCATGCGTATCTTCCATTGATCCAATATTCACTGATAATGTGGCTTTCATCGCGTGGGTTATCAAACAAGAATGTTGAGCTTTATTGAACGAACGACAAACATTCAGTGGGTTAATGCTTTGACCTGATGACAAAGATGAACTAACCACTTCTTTGAAATGTTTATAACCATTAAAACAACGATCAATGCGATTGCTTGACGGCTACATCTTAGCGCTTGCTTGCAAAACACAAAAGATCTTTATTGTTTTGTTGGTCTGATTCCCCAATGAGAAAGCACCCGTTTCTGATAACTTATAGGTTTTCTCCCTTGAGATATTTACGTCCCCGCACAAATTGTACTACGAGATATGATTACATCATAACGATCTTCCCACCGCGGGATATTGCAACCTTATAGATTGGTGAGAACGATACATCATCATTCCTCGCCGATTGCCTATCACGCCCCAGGGTTAAAAAAAAACACAACCCAAACCATTATGCAATTACGAGAACATGCCATTAAAGCTCCACGTAATAAAATGAAATTATTCCGCCTGTCTGACGTGGAGCAAGCGAGGAGCGCCGGAGAGTCGGACCTCCATCTCTGAAAACAGCAGCCGCGGGCAGTTTTGGCGGCGCGTCTCGACAGCATTGTCCCACGTTAGTTGTCTCCCCTGAAATTTGTCTCCCCTGAAAGTTGTCTCGTCCCTGAAGGTTTGTCTCCCTTGACGTGGCGGCGCGACCACCAGGTTGCGCTTTGTGTTGACAATTTCCTCCCTGCAATCACTTCTTCCGCACCAGGCGGGCGGATCTCACGTTCTCCTTCCAGCAGGGAGTCTGGTCCGCTTCCTCCTGCCCGCCCCCTTTCTCCCTGTGCCCTGCTGACCGTGCAGGGAACTCTGTGTTCAGTGAGAATGGACCAGGCAGCTAAACAAGCGAGATGGCTTAGCGGTAATTTTCTCTGCTCTGTTGACATAACGATGATAGGCTCATGGCGACATGACAGTTGGCTGAATGGAAGCAGGGACAGTGCGTGCGATGGAACTGGCTGGGTGTCGTTTTAGCCGAGATGGAGTTAATCGGAATAAGAGTTAGATAGCCGGCGGTGTTACTCGTTGTTTGCAAAACGAAATGATGGGAAATGGGTGAGCAGTTTCTTCCGCCAGGAACGTGACAAGAATGCAGCGTGACAGGACAGTTCCCGTCCCGTGTTTGCAAAATCACTCCGACAATGATGCATGTTCATGTCATAAAACTGACAGTGTAATGCCATCGTGTATCGTGTGTGACGTCAGCGTTCATCTCGCTGGGAAGGTGTGCATGCGAGTCCTTGCTGGGAGAAAAACTTTATGTAATTCGTCCGTCATTCGCAAGCTCCTTGTGATTATCTGTGCTAGGAGAGAGCACAAGAATTGGCTCCACTTTTCCTTTAACCTTTCCCACATACTTTTCGTCAGAGATGTATTATTAGATACAGAGGACCATCACATCATGATTGAAATCATTAACGTTATTTTCAAAAGATATTTGAAAACTGTCTAGCAGTTAAAATTTCATTTTCCTATGAAAATTTCCACATATGATTTGACAGGAGAAGGAGAGCAACCGCCTCATCACACAGTGTCAAATGTGGTTTAAGACTTTCACTCCTGTCAGTGCTCAAACGTGCTACTTGATTTGATAGGATTTGAATCATCCTTTCCAGGTGAACAAGGAGGCTTTAATATGTCTCGTATAGGCGACAGTAAGCACTTCTTTCTTCTTCGTCCCATCCCAGTATATCTTGTCATCAGATTCTTCATTGAAACAGGAATCTCAAGGATACGCCGAGGACACAGTGAAGTATCAATCATATCGAGAAACACTCTCTTTATCTCCCAACCCCTCCACAGTCTTCCCCTACACACCGTCCTACTCACTTACACGTTCTTTCTGACTTCTCTATCCTTACTCTGTCACAAATGGAAACTGCACATGTCTCAAAGTAATGAGAACCGAGGCATTCATGGCGCAAACTTTTTTTCAACGTAGATGTACATTCTCTCCTGTCTAATTTTCTTTCAGACCGATGAATTCTGAATGACCAGCCGTCCATTTCACCAACTGCCCACATGAATATTGGTGCAATAGACTTGTATATAATGAACGATGATGCACCATGGGATACAGGGTATCTCTCTACGCAATTCAGCAAAAGCTGACTATGAGTACATTTAAAGGAGCATGTCATCTTTAGCTGAGTAATGATTATTGTCCTTCTGTGGGTTTGAACAAAAACTGACCTTGAGTACCTTTAAAAAAGAGTACGTCATTGCCAACTGAGGGAAAATGCGCGTCATGACTCACGCCGAAAACGTGAAGATGGCGGGGTGATCAGGTCATGCCGAAATCGCCTGAAGACAACCCCTGCCAATTTTACAAACTTTCTTCCACTCCAGGCCTCCACCGGATCGCGATAGGGAAAACGTCCTCCCATAATTGAATGGCAAAGCCCTTATCGCGCGCCTTGTTCCCAACGCTGTTTATCCATCTCTTTTTCTCTGCGTGCTTGCTCCTAAGATCCCGTACACTGGTTTTTCGTCGTGCTCTTTCATCTCTGCCAACTCTATCTCCACGAGATCTCCATCCCGAGCGCCGACGACAGTATCACGGTGGTCTCAGGCGTGTGGATATCTGCCCGCCAGCGATACGGCAGAACTGGCTGTCCAGAAATCGCAACCTCGTCGACTCCACCGGCGGAAGAAAAACAACAGGGGGTACTTATCTCCCTTTCCTCGCTCTCCATGACGAGAAAAGCACAAAGGTTGGTTGGCATGAGAATGAATGGCATAGATGCGAGATGGCTAGGGGAAAAAAAGAGAGTGAAAAACACCAGATGTACGATGTACACTACATAACCTTGAGCGAATGCTTCAGGAACCTGAATGGCGAGAAAAGGTCCTGAGGTTATTGAGTGGAAAGGAAAATTTGTGAGAAGATCGCAAAACAAATTCTGCTGATTTGGTATGAGCGTTTAACATTTCATCCTGCAACAAGTCAGTAAATCAAGTGGAGATACTGCGTGATTGTTATTGTTTATAAATAACGTAAATGTGTGTTCAGTCTGCCGCATGGTCTGCTTGCTCGCATAACTACCATCTGTCAGTATGCCGGACTTTATACATGCTGATACGTCTATCTGTTTCAGTGCATGTTTGTCCAATTATCTGCCTGCCCACTCGCCCATCTGCCTACCTATCTGACTGTACGTGCAGACTTACTGTACTCAAATCTTGTCTCTTTTCATGGTCCGTCTGTATTAACGCTTCTTTGTTTTGCCCACATAATAAATCATATCGTTTTAACATCGTTGTAACTTTCGAATGATATGACCAGCAACAGGAAACGCTTATACTAGCAGTTACGACGGCGACACACCATATACGATTCACACATTTAAGCTATTTCATCTTCTCGTATTGGCAGAATCTGCACGCAATGCTACTCGAAAGAAGCGCGAGCTAAGTGCTTTTAGAGAGAGTAACTGCTTACATAACGGCAGCAAAGTAACAAATGCATAGCCTTAAAAATGACCAGAGAGTTTCAGCATGGTTGAGCAACTGGCTTTTGGTCGATCTGGGAGGTTAGAGTGCTCTCCCCTTGTTTCCAGTTTTCCCCACCACGTGGCTCTGGGATCACGACCTTCACCTCGGGGTCGCTTCCGGCGCGCGTGCTCCGCGCATGAGGCAGGGTGGTGGAGAATTTCATTTTCCCTCCATTGATCGTCCTATTAATTCCCCTCCCGCTCAGGCAGGCAGGCAGGCATCGCATGGGCTTTGAACTGCCTGTGTACAGAGAGGGCCCCTGAGTCCACCCCTCACCAGTTTACAGGTCTAGGCCACCGTCTTGTGGCTCTCTCGGCCCCATCTCCAGTTATTTCATCCCATCCCGCTATGCTTTTCCCTCTCTTCCATATACCATCCCTCCATCTTCATCTGTCTGTGATCAGAGTGGGCACTGAGTTTATCAACACTCCTCACCAGTTTGCGAGTCTAGGCCACTGTGTTTTTGGTTCTCTGTGTCCCAACTCTGGTTAAATCTTCTCAACCCCTATGCTTTTCCATCTCGTCCTTATGCCATCCGTCCATCTTCATCTGTCTGTGATCAGAGTAGGCACTGAGTTTATTTACACTCTCACCAGTTTGCAGGTCTAGGCGCATCACCGTCTTGTGGTGGCCCATCCCCAATCATTTCTTCCCGTTTCCCTGGGCGGTCGGCCTGTGAATAAAGTCCAGTTTATTTCAGTTCATTTCTTCCCATTTTCATATATTTTCCCCTCTCTTACATATACTGTTTGTCCATCTTCCTCTGCCGTTGAACAGATTAGGAACTCTGTTTATTAATACTCCACACCATATTGCAAGTCCAGGACATCGTTATGTGGCTCTCTTGGTCCCATCTAACGTTATTTCTTTTCATCCTCCTCTACATTCTCCTCTCCCATATACCATCCGTCCATCTTCATCTGTCTGTGTACAGAGTGAGCAATGAGTTTTTCAACTCTCCTCACCAGTGTACGAATCTTGGCCACCATCTTCTGATGCTTTCTGCCCAATCTCCAGTTATTTCTCCATTTATTGTTTACTCTCTTCCATATTCCATCCACCCATCCTCACCTCCGCTCGTCCTTTCCTTCTTTCAATACCGCCATCCCCACCCCAACTTCTTCAGATCATTGTTCACCCCAGCAGCATGTCCGTGCTCCTTGCCAGATCTTCCGAATAGACCGCAGCAAACATAATTTATGTCAGTTAACTGTTCGTCAATGCAAGAGTTTTCATTCACACCTTCTGCATATAATTGCATTTGTGGTACGTTGTGCATTTTCTGGTGCTGACAGCGGGAATCCCAAATGTGAGACAAGGTGAGATATTTTTCGCTCTTGCCGCCTTTGTCAAAAAGGGTAGGTGCCAGACTTTTTTTAATAGCAGGACTCCCGGGAATTCTACACAGATTGTCCACAAAGTTCAGCCTGTCCTTCTCTTCGAATGATTTTCATGCCAGACATTGACAGCAACGGCAAAGACGAATCATTTGAACTCAAAGAGCTGCAGGCGAAACGTAAAGTTAATTTTCCCCGGTAATTTGTTTTGGTGCAACTGCCACCATTGAATGTGAAGTGAGCATCGCTGTTACAGGAATTCGGGGTAACGGTTATTCATATGTATGTCGTTACTGTATAGTAAGCATCCGTCAGGCACTTGAGTATGGATCTACACCCTGCATTGCCAAGCCATTTGGTGCTGGCCAGGCACCAGCAGTTGTGGCTGGGCAGAGGCAGTCTTGAACGGCAGCCTCTATTACAGCAAGCAGATGTTTGGATGGAATTCTACTCCACGTACACCGTTGGGCTCTTTCAGTAGGAGTTGGCACGACCGTTTGTGTGGGAAAGCTGGAATTGTTCAAACGTATCCCATTGACATGACGGGTCTGTTTGTTTCCATGCACTTTAGCCAGAGGCGTGGCTCGATGAAGTTCGTCAAACTGAAGCAGTAAGGCATCACCATTTCGAAATTGATTCAAAATGACATTTTACGTTCCAGATTCTAAAATGTAAATTCATCTTGCGGACATTTAAGAATGTAATGGATTTGACGGTGTATATTAGGAGTTCACATAGTAAATTGAGTCATTAAATTGTCGACGAAATTTTGACAGAATGGCATTGTAAAATTAATTTAAATAAATATGAATTTTAAATAAGATTCAAATGAAATTAAATCAACACAAAACGCAATCTCCCAATGAAAACGCAAGCAATTCAGTGATTCCACTGAGTACATTTTTCTCATGCACATACTCCATGACTCTGTTGAACTTCAAACGCGAGAGTGCGGGCAAAATCAAAGTGCCGGGACTCCTCGCCCCGAACAAACTACTGGGAGCTGGAGCAACATATGCATCCGCAATCTTCTCGAACCGCACGTGAGCAAACTACTGAAAACCCTCGAGCACAGAGTGTACTCCCAGAAGGAGACAAAAAAAAGAAAAAAAGGAGAAAGGGTTTCCTCGGAATGCATTCCTCGCCTCTGCAAGCTCTTCCGCACGGCACGCCTGCTTTTCACAGAAATTGGCAATCAGAGAGAGACCAGGCTGGGAGGTCAAAGTGTTAATCCACATCCCAGGGACGTTCTGCTCACAAACCCCCGAGGCATGCTTTTCAAAGGGTAGCAACCAGGGACGGGGGCGATGGCATACGGAGTGCTCCAGCAGAAAACCCCGTCCTGTAATCTCCGTTCAAGTTTCATTGTGTTTGATGCTGGCCCCGGCTGCTCTGAAATTCCCAGTCCGGGAAATGGGGAGATGATGGCGGCGAAGGTTCTTCTGGGGCTGGTTGATTTTTGATATTGCAGATGATCATTCATTTGAGTGCCCGTGTGGATAATTACTGAGCTGAAATTTGTTCGTGATGGAATGAATGAGGGCTGACGTGAAAAGTTGGATGCAGTTCAAGACAGAAGCCATAGAACTTATCCAATAGTGACCAAAGGGAAAAGCATTATATGGAGGCTTTCGCATGTAAGTCGATTTAGGACTAGCTGCACTTTAGTGCTGCCAAGAATTGTGCCTCTTGGTCATGCAAGCAATGTTACGAAAGTAACTTGGCTAAGCTGGTGCCTTTGAAATTCAACAGTCTAGGTTTGATGTAGCTTCTTCACGAATCGTGAGTTCAACGGAACTCCAAAGTGCTCGAGGAAACCTTAATCATTGGTCATTTGTTGCTGAAAGATCAATTCACTCTATCAAGCATTTTGACAAGGAGATCGTATGAGACAAATGGAAATTTATCAGATGTATTCCAGCATCTCATTTTCAATTATGTTTCCACGAGTTCGCCAGATGATGGCTTGTTTAATTATCTGAAGATATGTTAGTCTGAAAGGGTCGGATTATAGATTTGAACAGTAAGATTGATACTTTCATGTTTTTACTTAGATATTGCTGAGGACTATGGATCTTGACTCACTGATGCTCGCACAGATCAAAGTAAGATAAAGTGTCATCATCATCATCATCATCATCATCATCATCATCATCATCATCATCATCATCATCATCATCATCATCATCATCATCATCATCATTCCCAAAAAGTCGAAAATCGGAAAAACAGTTTGTTGTTCCGTTCCGAGACCAAGTGCTGATTGGCTTAAATGCCAAAATAGTTTCTATGATGTCATCATGCATTTCTTATTTACGGTGCAGGATTCAAAATACAGTCGAAGGTATTCAGCGTTCAACTCCTTAGCTGGGAATCCTGACTGATGTGTTTTCTGGCCCTTCTTTAGTAGCTCAACAATAAGCGGCCGCAAGTAATCAAAGAAGTTAATGGGGAAATATGGGAATGTTATGAATGTATTCATCCATGCACAAGCTTACGATGCCTCTCTAGACAGGACGTAACAGCTAGTTGTGTTGAAGTGAATAGATAGATATCACGAGTGAAACATAATGATTAATCACCGTCTTATTTTACATTGCTGTACATTATAATTTTCTCCCAGTGGGTAGTTGTAACACAAACAATGGTAGACGAGTACAAAATATTCCCAACAACTCTTTTCTATCACAAATTCATCTTTTTGTTTTCATTGTGCATGTTTCTAAAAACTAGCATTATAACAACACGCCATGAGGGACTAATCTTCAACGAGTATCTCACGTAATATTAACATCAGGTCGTGTGACACCAGTTCCCATGACACCTAAAAGACATTGTGTACTTTCTGCGCATGCGCGAGGACCTGTTTGTTAAGCCGGAAATGGGAGAGACATGCACTGTTGTTTTGATTGGTTTGGAAAATTTCCAGCGATGGAAGAAAAACGTCGCTACAGTATTTCAGGATAGGGTACCAACCAGCGTGCATCAGTAGGAAAAGAGGAAGAATCCAAAGTCTTTAAGCTTCCCGTAGACACTTAGGAAAAAGCTTTGATGAACACTGTCAGTGGCAGCATATTGCGAGCGCATTGTTTGATTAGAAGAAGGCAAAATACGCAAGGAAGACATAAAACGTCGGGATGGCAGGTTATTTCTTTGTGTTTCTGACCTCAAGATCAATACAGTTACGTAATGGTCGATGTGATCGACCGATAAAGAGAACGCCATGAATTTGCGGCAAAGTAACACCAATAGCTATTGTGCGAATACTTGGTACATATGCACATACATCTTTGCAAGTTGAGCATCCATAATACACAATCTGCAGTGGTGGTTTCCAACATTAATTCTTTAGGGTTTTGGCTCTGTATATTAGGGTCTTCACGGGCTCTGAAAATCGCCAGCGTCAATAAGCATGGACCTACGAAGCCTAGATACATTCATGTTCTTTGAGACAATCCGGAAGAATAACCGATTCTTCTGCATCGCTGCTGATAGTTAGCGTGTCTTCTTGATCATTAGCAAGGAAAAGGTCAACAATCTCGCGGAGAATGGTGCTGAAACCTTGGATTATCAACTCCGACAAGTCAGCCTTTATATATACAAATAATGTTTATTTGAACTGACATAGACTGACCATCAATCTCAGCGTACAAAAAAACTTTTCCAAGGTCTCCAAAAAAACTTCACTCTCATACTGCTCAGCTAGCTTTAACTTAGTTTAAGCAAACAGCTTGCGCTCGAGCCTGACGCATTTCTGGACAACGAAGAAGAATGCTTAAAAAAAGCCTGGAGAGTCCCATGAGCCACCACTCTGCCTATTCGTAATTTGCAGAAGCGCGCCTGTGCCAGCAGTGAGCAGAGCAGAAGCGTGGCTACCCTTGCAGAGGTCTTCCCAGGCCTGTCCAGTGGGAAGACCCCTGCTGACTTGCAGTAATTGCATTCAGTCCCCTGACGTCAGTGGCGGCAGAGCGATTTTTTCCAAACAGCCTCTGCTGTCCCTTTTTGTCTTTTAACTCCATAGCCCTCCCCCGATACCCCTTTCTCTTTCTTTCCTTTTCTCTTTCTCTCCATTGCGCTCGTGCTAGCACTAGAAGTTCCATTACCCTCCGAACTGGTTTGAATTTCCTGTCTTTACTGCATCACACCCCTTTACTGCTTTACTTTGCGAGAACAGTTTTTTTTCCAGCTGAAGGTCATCTCGAAGGTAATTTGAACTATTGCCTCTTTTTTATCGAAGCAACCCAAGAAAGTTTTTTCTCATTCAAGAAGTGGATTGACTTGTATTTGTAAGAGCTGGGAGGAATCCAACACGCACTCAACAATTGATGAAGCCCTTTACTGCTAAGTGTCTCATCAGACGACTTTCCCTATCAACTTTGTGGGGGTGTTTTAAGTACATGGGACCTTTGACAAAGTTTTGCATCAAAAAGATCTTAAATGGTGATGACAATAGATGATAAAGTCTACTGCAACTCCTTTTCATCTCCATGCTATCCATGAAGACACCCTCCATTGTGACTTCTTTTGCAAAAGAGCTCAAGCCTGCTTCCATGGCTACAATCACAGCTGCTTCAAGGCGATAGACACAGACTTTGAACAGTGTGATGAAAGGGACCTTTTCTGGTGTATGCAAAAGATTCTTAGACAGCTTCTTATCATTTCATCACATAACGTTTTAACCTATCATAATTTGAGCTGTTGCTTTTAAAATTCCAAAGTTGACGTGAAAATGTCCGATTAATATTGAGAGAAAAGAAACCAGGTTTTGGGAAATCGCTCAGATCACACATCCTCATCTTCCAGGACAGAGTGCCACCAACGTTTCCAGACAATGGTGCACTTTGAGTGAAGCAGAAGTGGAAAAGAATCCTTGTTGTAGCTGTAGCAAAGCAACATGCACGCCTCGATCTAGCGCAATTTCAACTAGAAATGGCAGCAGTTCTCTTTTTCTTGGCATTCTCAGTTACGCCACGATAGCGTATCCACGCCGACGTGACGGCGGAATTAAAGCGTGAGGTGCGATTGATTGAGTTCTTGTAGCCAGCGATGGAGCAACTTGCGTAAGCACCTCGTTACGCGGTTTCTTCGTCAGCGTTCGCCAAGTTTACTCAAGATTGTATTTCGATTTCGAGCCGACAAGGAAATTGAACTTGGGAAAAAGAAGGTTTGCATTGTCAAGAAGGACAGTGACATTAAAGCAGCGAGTTTGAAAAGGGTCGAAAAGGGGGGATGAGCACGAAAAGGCAGAAAAAGAGAGCGAGAGAGAGAGAGAGAGCGCGGGCCGGTGCGGGGAGGATGAGGTATTGGGTTTTGATTGTGAACAGGAGACAGCCAAGTCGATAATTAGACCCATTTAATCTAGTGACCCGGCCACATTTTCCAATTTGACCCCGGGGCCGCAAATTCAATTTCAATTCGGGCGCGCGGTCTTTGATATTCAAGCCCTGGCCCTTCTCCTCACGGTCTGTCCTCCCTCCCGCTTTCTCCCCGTCTTTCTCCCCGTCTCTCTCGCCGCCCCCTCCAGAAGGGGCTGTTTGCTTTTGCCGGCGCAGAATGTCATCAGGGGGCGACCTTCCTTGCCATCCCAGCCAGCAGTGGGTTAATGAGGCCATTGATTAGATGAATTGCCTGGTCCAGTGTGGCGGGAAGAATTGACTGGCTGCGGCACGGTCCAGACAGCCTGCCCCAGTCCCAACCCTAGCCGACCCCACTGTCCTTCCTGGGCCAGATGTCTCCCTCCTCGTAGTTAGCGTCAAGTTCCTTTGTTTGTTGTTGGCTGGTGCTATTGCCGTTGTCGCCCTCATCGTTTATTTTCTTGCTGTTGATTTTGTCTTTGTTGATGATGATGTTATTGTTGATGCTGCTGCTGCTGACGACGACGACGACGACGATGATGATGATGCTGATGAGGATCACGATGATGATCATGATGATGATGACGACGACGACAACAACGTTATTGTTGTTGTTGTTGATGATGATGATGATGACGACGACAAACGACGACGACGATAATGTTGATGTTGGTGATGGTAGTGATGATGATGGTGGATAATAGATGCTGGATGCTGGATGCTGGATGCTTGATGCTTGATGCTTGATGCTTAATGCTTATGATTGATGATTGATGATTGATTGATAATTGGTGATTGATGATGACGATGACGATGACGACGACGATGATGACGACGATGACGACGACGATGACGACGATGACGACGATGATGATGACGACGACGACGACGATGATATCGGTGATGGTAGTGATGATGATGATGATGATGATGATGATGATGATGATGATGATGATGATGATGATGATGATGATGATGATGATGATGGTGATGGTGATGGTGATGGTGATGGTGGTGGTGGTGGTGGTGGTGGAGGTAATGATGATGAAGATGATGATGATGTTGATGATGATGATGATGATGATGATGATGATGATGATGATGATGATGTTGTCTCGGTGGTGCTGGGGTGGCTGCGCAATTTTTCGCAACGTTGGTGATGGAAGTGGCAACAACAGCACCAGTGGTTGTAGCAGTAATAATAATTGTCACAGCAGCAGCAGTAGTTATTAGCTGCAACACTAAAGGCACAAAACAATAGTAGTAATACTGTAGTGTTTAAAAGGAGCAGAACTTGTCTACGATAATTGTCGTCCCTGTCGTCGTCATCTTCGTCGTTGTTTTTAAACCTCTTGCACCGCTGTCATCGTCAGTAACATTGCTAAGGTAAGTGTTAGGATTGTTGTCATTGTTTTCTCCTTTTCTGACGCCTGTCTTTTTCTATCATGGGGTCTTTCCTCGTGTAGAATCACTTCTGGTCGCCGTATTCCCTGCAGAAGTTACACTCACTGCCGTCCGTATGAATGCACATACATGTACCGGTAAACAAAGATCGAGAATATCGCATTGATAAACAGACACTTAGTTTTGTTATTCACTTATTGTAGTTTCATTTTTCTCTTGGAATTTAAGACTCCCAAACACTCCTCTGCTACGGCACCCGCTTCATCGTGGCACATTTTCCTCTGTTCCAACCGCCACGCCGGGAACAGCAACCTGGATTTTGAAAGCAGAAACCATCAGTCTGCGCAGGACCGGAACTGCAGGCAGACACCACTTCCGCCGTGGCTGGCTGGCCCTCGCTGGAAGTGAGTGGTGGCGCCCTCGTAGTTCGGCAGAGATGTCCATCAGTTCGGCGGTTGCGTCTGAAGTTCGTCAGTGCGGGTGATGGAGTCGGCGACTCGAAAAATGAGAAAATTTGAAAAAAAGGGGGGAGGGGGGGAAGGAGGCGTCCTCTCCAGCCAGGGCTTCAGCACTGGGCAGGTCCGGAAATAAGACAGGGGCATCATGGGAAGGGCCTGTCACGACCCGGAGTCTGGTCGCTGTTTCTCCCCGTTCTCGGTGCAGAGAAAAAAAGAGAGTAAAAAGAAGAAAAAAAGAGAAAGCTCAGCCGGTCAAAGGACTGCAATGGTTAAAGGAGGGTGTCAGAGTTTCAGAGTGTTTTTGCGTCATGAACGTTGCGTCTGAGTTTACGAGATTCCGTAGGCTGTAGCGGCAAATGCATTTTCATTCGACTGAATCCCCATTTCGTTGCAGTTGAAGTCGTGTGCCAGGACATCGACAAAAACATGATAGCTTCTTTGAGGGAGAGAGAGAGAGAGAGAGAGAGAGAGAGAGAGAGAGAGAGAGAGAGAGAGAGAGAGAGAAAGTGAAAAGGGAGAGAGAGTGAGAGAGAGACAGAGAGAAACAGACAGAGAGAGACAGACAGACAAAGAGACAGAGAGACAAAGAGAGATACAGAAAAAGAGAGAGTCAGAGAGAGATACAGAAAGAGAAAGAGAGAGAGATAGAGAGAGAGGGGGAGGAAGAGAGAGACGAAGAGAGAGACGGAGAGAAAGAGAGAGAGAGATATTAATTTCCCAAGCAGGCAATTTAGAACTCATAATGTATCTGTCAAAATGTCACGTGCCACCCTAATTAGATAAAACCATAAATCAAGTTACAATAGCATGCACGATACACCCCCTCTCTGCTGACAGCGTAGTACTGGCTGACGTCACCGTTGAAAAAGTTTCAAGCAGGAAATCCAGACCCTCCCAACGGCTGCCCCCTGGCAGAGACTCCCGGACAAGGAGCACGACAACATGGAGCAGATGCAGTTTTACAGAAATCGTCGGCTTGTCAACGTCCCAATGAATTCTCTTCGCAATCCTTTACGCTCGAGTTGTCTGCACTCCGGTCCGCACTCACAGATGGGGGCGCAGGCTTTGTGCACGTGCAGTCCGTGCGCCGCGCAGCATGTGACCGCCGCGAGCCAATCGTCCTGCACCGGGCGTGACCTCAGCACGCACTCGCCGTGACAGGAAAGGGGCTCCGGCCCTTATCCCATTGTTTGCAATCCGACCACAGCCTGCCTCATACCATGCTGAGTCACAGAGCGGCGCTGAAAAACTAGTCTCTCGTGGGGTCGCATTCTTTTTGCATTCTGTGCGCATCTTTGGGGTCATTTGCTCTGCCCCTCGCACGCAATCAGGCAACCCATCAGATGTGCAGGCTGGAAAGCACCGAGATCTAAGTGCCAGAAAATTGTCTTAATCGTATGAGCTTTTTCGTCCTGTCCCATCAATTTTCTGCCATTGCAGGTTCGGACCGAAAAAAAGAAGAAAGAACGCGAAGGCCGTTGCTTGCGTGATGGGTTTGTCATTACGGGTCCGAACGGGCCGTGTGAATTGGATTGTACAACTCAAAATTAGATGAAAAGACTCATCGGGGACGACTGACGGCGCTCCCCTTTCCTTCTGACGTTTGTGACGGGTGGAGTCTGTCGTTGAGCTTCAAAATTACACAAGATGCCCTCTCCAGCGCAAATAACTCCGTGTGGAATTCCAAGGGCGGGAGCGGTCAAGGAGCTATTAGGGAACAGTGGAAGAAAGAGCGCCCAGCACTTGAGCTGAAGACCTTGCCTCGTCCGTGCCAGGGACGTTTCAGGCCTGGCAGTCCTTGGTAATCTTCACCTTCGCCACGGATGTTATGTTTTACCCTCGTTTCGTTAGTGATTTAGCAAAATAGCCCCAAAAGTTCTAAACTGATCCTCGTGAAATTTGGCACAAGGTCGGGGTGTCTCCCACGGAAGAATTTATTAAATGTTCATTGTTATTTGTAATCTCAGTTTGAAATTACAACAAAAAAGAAACTTTTTCTCGCAAATCTTGAAGTTGATGACGTCAAACTATTGACAACGTTGTGGCATGCGTTCCGCTCTCAGAGCTGCTTTCAGCCACAAACATGGACTCGCGTGTACACGTCATGGAGGTCATGGAGGTCTTGGAGGTCATGGAGGTCGTGGAGGTCATGGAGGTCGTGGAGGTCATGGAGGTCATGGAGGTCTTGGAGGTCATGGAGGTCGTGGAGGAGCAATTGTGGCGGCCTTGGTGGAGGTTTGCGCTCTCGGAGTGCTCTCTATATAGTTTTCTATTGTATTTCGGTGGTAGAGTTGCTGTGTTCTCGCTCTGACTTCAGCATGCTGTGTATAGAGTTGCTGTGTTCTCGCTCTGACTTCAGCATGCTGTGTATAGAGTTGCTGTGTTCTCGCTCTGACTTCAGCATGCTGTGTATAGAGTTGCTGTGTTCTCGCTCTGACTTCAGCATGCTGTGTATAGAGTTGCTGTGTTCTCGCTCTGACTTCAGCATACTGTGCACAGAGTTGCTGTGTTCTCGCTCTGACTTCAGCATGCTGTGTACAGAGCTTTTGTATCCATTACAGACTTAATTCTTAGGATGGTTCCCCCTGTGGGTTCGGGGTAAGAATTGACCTACTGGTCTCCCTACGTGATTCATAAGAGGCGAATAACTAGGGACACCGTTGACTCAAAACTGTTCTAGTTATTTTCCTGCTTAATGGCCTTACATAGCCTACAAACGCTGATAGGCCGTAAAACCTCATCCATCCATCCATCCATCCATCCATCCATCCATCCATCCATCCATCCATCCATCCATCCATCCATCCATCCATCCATCCATCCATCCATCCATCCATCCATCCATCCATCCATCCATGCATCCCATCCATCCATCCATCCATCCATCCATCCATCCATCCATCCATCCATCCATCCATCCATCCATCCATCCATCCATCCATCCATCCATCCGTCCATCATCCATCCATCCATCCATCCATCCATCCATCCATCCATCCATCCATCCATCCATCCATCCATCCATCCATCCGTCCATCATCCATCCATCCATCCATCCATCCATCCATCCATCCATCCATCCATCCATCCATCCATCCATCCATCCATCCATCCATCCATCCCATCCATCCATCATCCATCCATCCATCCATCCATCCATCCATCCATCCATCCATCCATCCATCCATCCATCCATCCATCCATCCATCCATCCATGC
>JAWQFJ010018462.1:0-22946 GCA_034096865.1 Theodoxus fluviatilis
TGTACTACTTTTAGTAAAAGAAAGTACAGAGTCCATAGAACTACTGCTAATCACTACAGGAGAGGTACGATAAGATTAAACACTAGCTAAGATGAAAGTGTTCTCTTAAGATGCAAAAAAAGATAGAAACTTCTCTGCATCTGAAAGGCCCACATACAATGCGGACTGACGTTCAATTTTCCACTGAGGTGAGGAACAGGTTGCAGGAGAATTATCTTCATGCCAGTAAAGCTAGGATGAAGCTTTAATAAATGAAGACCAGAGGAAAAAGATAATACTTTAAACCTGTGATGAAAAATACTAGACAATTGTAGCATACATATAAGGTTCGTGTTGACTGCTGAGTCCAACTCTGAGCTTTTTCCTATACAGGATCATATTTGGTGAGTAGAAAGCCTGACAATACTACGAGCCTGACTGTTAGGTTCTAACTGTGAAACGTGGAAGTCCATTCTGTATTAAAGGGAGATTAATGTCAACTTCTGGTGTTGTGTCCTGTAGTGGCCTGAAGGCGGCGTGACTAATGTTTCGTCGAGAGGTGTTTAGGAAAAAGCCATGCTGGGATGGGAGGGGAGAACGTTTTCCAGAGAAAATAATGTTTCTCGTCATTATTTGGCAGTGTGAGATGCAAATATTGCGACTTGTCTCCTTTGCAAAATCCTGTCGATACGGAGTTCTCCTAGCTTGCGCCGGGATGTCGAAGTCTAAAAGTCCCGTGGTCTTTTTAGACAAACTTTATTCACGCACTGGTCAATTCACAGCGACACAATCAACAATCAGCATTATCATAAATGCACTCCACTTTTGGACTCGCTCCCGTGAGGACACAATCGCTATTATCTGCTTCTTACATGTGTCGTCTGTTGCGATTTCACTTGTCTCTCGTCGCGTTCTCACTGGAACTTAGTATCTCATATGTACACTCTCAGGAACGCACTTTATTCTAGGGCACAATCCCGTAGAGGACTTTTCGCAATCACCTACCACCTTACACTCTCACCTCTTTCTGACGTGCGTTTTCCTTCACACGCCCGCACTCGCGCCCTATATACGTTTTGGAGGCATTCTAGAATCATACAGAAACGAACTGACCGTTTCGAAGCTGCTCAAAGTGACGTCATGCAACACATCAAACGAGGTCCATCCTGACTACATCATATAAGAAGCTTCAGACTCGTAGAAAGGACCACGGCGTTCTAGTATATATATATATATATATATATATATATTTTATTTTTCCTGTGAATATTAATTTTATTCAAAATAGCACCAAAACGCGTACAATAAAAGGTTTGAGCAGCAGGCGAAAGGCGAAAGGGACGCTAGAAAGAGTTCTAACACCGAAACGCGTACAATCAAAGTTTGAGCGGCAGTCGAAACGCGTACAATCGAAAATTTGAGCAGCAGTCGAATGGCGAAAGGAACGCTAGAAAGGGTTCTGTCAAAGAGTTCTGGGATCACAGGGCAGCCGTCGTGTTGCAGATGACCGAATAAATAAACACGAACAGTGTGGAGCAGTTACACTGTGAAAAGTGCGGTGGTCACTGGCCCTAGGCCTGTGGAACCCGCAGTCTCTCTCTGCAGTCATCTCGTGATCAGGATGAGGCAAGGACACAGAAGGCATTGCCTCGGAGGATAGCCATCCCGATTCGTTGTTTGAGCCACATGGTCTCCCGTGGCTCGCCCGTCTCCCCCTTCAGTCTTCGTCCAATTTTCTCGATGGTCTTGAGTGTTGAAGGTCCGAAGACTCCTGTGGTCTCGAAGGCGAGGGGCTCAAAGCGGTGTGGTTCGGTCAGGATGTGGTATTTTGTCCTCTTCGCCCCTTCCGCTGCCTCTGCTGCAGATGAGGGTAGCAGGGCGCTGGAAATGATGTTACTGGGGGGCGAAAGAATCCACGCACGTCACATCCCAGACCAAGCTTCGGCCGTTTGAGAAGGGGAAGATGGTCATCCCATCAGGACGCTTGCCGTCGCCTCTGTCGAGCCCGGTTGGTTCCAGGACAGATGGTATTCCAGCGCTCTGGAGGGCACGTCTCACCACGTCGTTCAAAGCAGAGTGGCGTGGGAAACGGCCGGCGCTTAGCCGACAGGAGAGGGCGTGATGTCCAAGGGCGTCCATAGATTTTCCGCATCTGCATTGGTGGGGTTCGCAGACTGGTGCCCCTGCCGTCTGAGCGACGGCTATTCTTATGGTGTCACGGTCCAGATGGAGCCCCAGGGACGGGATTGGGATGGTGTGGATCCAGCTACCACTTTCCGCTCGGGCTGCCGCTCGGATGCGCGCGGCTGAGACCTGGTTCGACCGAGCAAGGAGGTCCTCCAGGGTTTGCTTGGAAGAGATGGTATCCCAAGCTTTCTGCTTCCATCTGTCTTCTTCATTTGGTTCCTCCTCTGTTTGGCTTTTCCACCTCCAGGTGTTGATGGCTTCCTCCAGCTCACCCGTCTCCTCCAGTCCAACGGTTCTGGAGAGGACGGAGTCGACGAGAGAGCTGGTGGCGTGGAGGGACGAGTATAGTATATTAGTTATTATTCTAGTATAGTATTCTAGTATTCTATAGTATTATTGTAGTATATTACAGCTTCACAACACAGCGTCAAACTCGGAGATTCATCTGTAAGTGACTAAACCTAACACATTTTGGACTCTGAAGAAAATAATAATATATATATTATATAGAGAAGTCATGCAAATGGAATATTCTGATGACATTAATAAGAAAAATAAAAAACAGCATGAAAACACAAAACACTTAAATTGTTGATGACAACTACAGCAACCTTTATAATACAATCTGCAGGTGGAGTAAATGGTTGCATCAGTTATTGCTAACATTCCTTGATGTGGGTGTTTGATGTCCAGGATGAAAATCGCTGTGCTGATGACGTTGCTGCTGTTGCTGAGTCCAGGATGGATCCTGCAGGAAGTGGATGCTCTTCCCGCTAACGCACCCAGACCCCTAAGAGAAGATAATCCCCTTGTACACCTCTTTCAGTGGATCTTCTTCTATCAGTGTCCTTTCCTACTCACATATATACATCCATCCACAAACGTAGCCACATACGCAAACACGTGGAAACACTAACTCATTCACTCACTCAAACACACACACACACACACACACACACGCACACACACACATACACACACACACACATACACACACACACACACATACACATACACACACACAAACAAACATATAACCCTCGCACACGCACATTCTCCCTTTCTCTCTCTCTCTATCTGTCATTTCTCTCTTCTTTCTCATCTCTCCCTCTCTCTTTCTCTCTCTTCTCTCTTCTCTCTCTCTTCTCTCTCTTCTCTCTATCTTTCTCTCTCTCTATCTCTCTCTCTCCCTCTTCTCTCTCTCTCTGTCATCTCTCTCTCACTCTTCTCTCTCTCTCTCTTTCTTCTCTCTCTCTTCTCTCTGTTATTTGTCTCTTCTCTCTCTCTGTCTCTCTTCTCTCGCTCTCTGTCATCTCTCTCTTCTCTCTGTCATCTCTCTCTTCTCTATCTCCTCTCTCTCTCTCTCTCTCTCTCTTTTCTCTCTCTCCCTCTTCTCTCTCTTTCTCTTCTCTCTCTTCTCTCTCTCTCCCTCTTCTCTCTCTTATCTCTCTCTCCCTCTCTCACTCTGTCATCTCTCTCTATCTCTCCTCTCTCTTCTTTCTCTCTTTATTTCTCTGTCATCTCTCTCATCTCTCTCTCTTTATCTCTCTGTTATATCTTTCTTCTCTCTCTTCTTTCTTTATTTTCTCACTCTCTCTCTGTTATATTTCTCTTCTCTCTCTTCTCTCTCTCTCTTCCTCTCTCTCTCTGTCATCTCTCTCTTCTCTTTCTTCTCTCTCTCTTCTTTCTCTTTTCTCTCTCTTCCTCTCTCTCTCTTACTCCCTCACTCACTTTGTAATCTTTCTCTTCTCTCCCTTCTCTCTCTCTCTTCTCTCTCTCTGTGTTATCTTTCTTTTCTCCCTCTTCTCTCTCTCTTCTATCTCTTCTCTCTCTTTCTCTCTCCCTCTTGTCTCTCTTCTCTCTCTCCCTCTCTGACATCTCCCTCTTTTGTCTCTCTCTGTTTCTCTCTCTCTCTCGCTCTCTCACTCTTTCTCTCGCTCTCTCTCTGTGTCATCTCGCTCTCTTGTCTTTCTTCTCTCTCTCTCTCTCTCTTCTTTCTCTTTTTTTCTCTCCCTCTCCCTCTCTTACTACCCCTCTCACTCTGTCATCTTTATATTCTCTCTGTTTCTCTATTCTCTCTCACTCTCTCTCTCTTCTCTATCTCTCTTCTCTCTCTCTGAGTCATCTTTCTCTTCTCTCTCTTCTCTCTCTCACTCTCTGTTATCTTTCTCTTCTCCCTCTTCTCTCTTCTATCTCTTCTCTCTCTCTCTATCTCTCTCTTTCTCTCTCTCTCCCTCTTCTCTCTCTCACTCTCTGCCATCTCCCTCTTCTCTCTCTCTCTTCTTTATCTTCTCCCTTTCTCCCTCCCTCCCTCTCTCTCTCTCTCTCTCTCTCTCTCCCTCTCTTCTTCTCTCTCTCGCTCTCTCTGTGTTTCACTCTCTCTCACTGTCTCATTTTTTCTCTGTCTCTGTCTCTGTATCTCTCTCTCTATATATATACATATATATATATATCTCCCTCTCTCTATCTCACTCTGTCATTTATCTCTTCTCTCTCTATGTTATCTATCTCTCTTCTCTCTCTCTCTTCTCTATCTCAACCCCCCTTTATCTCTCTCCTCTTTGGCTATCTTTCCCTCTCTCTATCTCTCTCCCTCTATCTCTGTCTCTCTCTCACTCTCTCTTTTTCTCTCTCTCTCGCTCTCTCTGTCTCTCTCTCTCACTCTCTCTCTCTCCCTCTCTCTCTCTCTCTCTCCCTCTCTGTATGTCTCTTACTCTGTCATCTATCTCTTTTCTCTCTCTGTCATCTCTCTTTTTTCTCTGTCTCTTCTCTCTCTCTCTGTCTCTCTCTCTCTTTCTGTCTGTCATCTCTCTCTACTCTTTCGTCCCTCTCTCTCTTCTTTTTCTTCTCCCTTTCTCCCTCTCTCTCTTACGCCCTCTCTCATTCTGTCGTCTCTATGTTCTCTCTGTTGTCTCTCATTCTCTTTCTCACTCTCTCTCTCTTCTCTTTGTCTTCTCTCTCTTCTCTCTCTCTCTTACTCTCTCTCTCTCTCTTTCTCTCTCTCTCTCTCCCTCTTATCTCTCCTCTCTCTCTCACTCTCTGTCATTTCCCTCTTCTCTCTCTCTCGCTATTTCTCTCTCTCTTTGTCTCTCTCTCTTCTCTCTCTCTCTCACTTCTCTCTTTCTCTCTCTCTCTCTCTCTCCCTCTCTGTCTCTCTCTTTCTCTCTCTCCCTCTCTGTCTGTATGTCTGTCTCTCTCTCTCTCCCTCTCTGTCTGTCTGTCTGTCTGTCTGTCTGTCTGTCTGTCTGTCTCTCACTCTCTCTCTCTCTCTCTGTCTGGAGGGGGAAGATGAGAAGGGGGACGAGGGTGAGGGGTAGGGGGGAGGTGGACGGGGACGGGAGCAGAAGGAGTAGGAGGACAAGCAGCAGGAGGAGGACGAGCAGAAGGATGTGGACGAGCAGCAGGAGGAGGTCGAGCAGGAGGAGAAGGAATAAGAGAAAGAGGAGAAAGAAAAAAATATAAGTATAGGACGAAGAGGGAGACGTAAAGAACCACGATGAAGAAGTAGAGGGCGAGGAGGAAGAAGTAGAGGACGAGGAGGAAGAAGTAGAGGACGAGGAGGAAGAAGTAGAGGACGAGGAGGAAGAAGTAGAGGACGAGGAGGAAGAAGTAGAGGACAAGGAGGAAGAAGTAGAGGACGAGGAGGAAGAAGTAGAGGACAAGGAGGAAGAAGTAGAGGACAAGGAGGAAGAAGTAGAGGACAAGGAGGAAGAAGTAGAGGACAAGGAGGAAGAAGTAGAGGACAAGGAGGAAGAAGTAGAGGACAAGGAGGAAGAAGTAGAGGACAAGGAGGAAGAAGTAGAGGACGAGGAGGAAGAAGTAGAGGACAAGGAGGAAGAAGTAGAGGACAAGGAGGAAGAAGTAGAGGACAAGGAGGAAGAAGTAGAGGACAAGGAGGAAGAAGTAGAGGACGAGGAGGAAGAAGTAGAGGACGAGGAGGAAGAAGTAGAGGACAAGGAGGAAGAAGTAGAGGACAAGGAGGAAGAAGTAGAGGACAAGGAGGAAGAAGTAGAGGACAAGGAGGAAGAAGTAGAGGACAAGGAGGAAGAAGTAGAGGACAAGGAGGAAGAAGTAGAGGACAAGGAGGAAGAAGTAGAGGACAAGGAGGAAGAAGTAGAGGACAAGGAGGAAGAAGTAGAGGACAAGGAGGAAGAAGTAGAGGACAAGGAGGAAGAAGTAGAAGACAAGGAGGAAGAAGTAGAGGACAAGGAGGAAGAAGTAGAGGACAAGGAGGAAGAAGTAGAGGACAAGGAGGAAGAAGTAGAGGACAAGGAGGAAGAAGTAGAGGACAAGGAGGAAGAAGTAGAGGACAAGGAGGAAGAAGTAGAGGACAAGGAGGAAGAAGGAGAGGACAAGGAGGAAGAAGTAGAGGACAAGGAGGAAGAAGTAGAGGACAAGGAGGAAGAAGTAGAGGACAAGGAGGAAGAAGTAGAGGACAAGGAGGAAGAAGTAGAGGACAAGGAGGAAGAAGTAGAGGACAAGGAGGAAGAAGTAGAGGACAAGGAGGAAGAAGTAGAGGACAAGGAGGAGAGGACAAGGAGGAAGAAGTAGAGGACAAGGAGGAAGAAGTAGAGGACAAGGAGGAAGAAGTAGAGGACAAGGAGGAAGAAGTAGAGGACAAGGAGGAAGAAGTAGAGGACAAGGAGGAAGAAGTAGAGGACAAGGAGGAAGAAGTAGAGGACAAGGAGGAAGAAGTAGAGGACAAGGAGGAAGGACAAGGAGGAAGAAGTAGAGGACAAGGAGGAAGAAGTAGAGGACAAGGAGGAAGAAGTAGAGGACAAGGAGGAAGAAGTAGAGGACAAGGAGGAAGAAGTAGAGGACAAGGAGGAAGAAGTAGAGGACAAGGAGGAAGGACAAGGAGGAAGAAGTAGAGGACAAGGAGGAAGAAGTAGAGGACAAGGAGGAAGAAGTAGAGGACAAGGAGGAAGAAGTAGAGGACAAGGAGGAAGAAGTAGAGGACAAGGAGGAAGAAGTAGAGGACAAGGAGGAAGAAGTAGAGGACAAGGAGGAAGAAGTAGAGGACAAGGAGGAAGAAGTAGAGGACAAGGAGGAAGAAGTAGAGGACAAGGAGGAAGAAGTAGAGGACAAGGAGGAAGAAGTAGAGGACAAGGAGGAAGAAGTAGAGGACAAGGAGGAAGAAGTAGAGGACAAGGAGGAAGAAGTAGAGGACAAGGAGGAAGAAGTAGAGGACAAGGAGGAAGAAGTAGAGGACAAGGAGGAAGAAGTAGAGGACAAGGAGGAAGAAGTAGAGGACAAGGAGGAAGAAGTAGAGGACAAGGAGGAAGAAGTAGAGGACAAGGAGGAAGAAGTAGAGGACAAGGAGGAAGAAGTAGAGGACAAGGAGGAAGGACAAGGAGGAAGAAGTAGAGGACAAGGAGGAAGAAGTAGAGGACAAGGAGGAAGAAGTAGAGGACAAGGAGGAAGAAGTAGAGGACAAGGAGGAAGAAGTAGAGGACAAGGAGGAAGAAGTAGAGGACAAGGAGGAAGAAGTAGAGGACAAGGAGGAAGAAGTAGAGGACAAGGAGGAAGAAGTAGAGGACAAGGAGGAAGAAGTAGAGGACAAGGAGGAAGGACAAGGAGGAAGAAGTAGAGGACAAGGAGGAAGAAGTAGAGGACAAGGAGGAAGAAGTAGAGGACAAGGAGGAAGAAGTAGAGGACAAGGAGGAAGAAGTAGAGGACAAGGAGGAAGAAGTAGAGGACAAGGAGGAAGAAGTAGAGGACAAGGAGGAAGAAGTAGAGGACAAGGAGGAAGGACAAGGAGGAAGAAGTAGAGGACAAGGAGGAAGAAGTAGAGGACAAGGAGGAAGAAGTAGAGGACAAGGAGGAAGAAGTAGAGGACAAGGAGGAAGAAGTAGAGGACAAGGAGGAAGAAGTAGAGGACAAGGAGGAAGAAGTAGAGGACAAGGAGGAAGAAGTAGAGGACAAGGAGGAAGAAGTAGAGGACAAGGAGGAAGAAGTAGAGGACAAGGAGGAAGAAGTAGAGGACAAGGAGGAAGAAGTAGAGGACAAGGAGGAAGAAGTAGAGGACAAGGAGGAAGAAGTAGAGGACAAGGAGGAAGAAGTAGAGGACAAGGAGGAAGAAGTAGAGGACAAGGAGGAAGGACAAGGAGGAAGAAGTAGAGGACAAGGAGGAAGAAGTAGAGGGCGAGGAGGAAGAAGTAGAGGACAAGGAGGAAGAAGTAGATGACAAGGAGGAAGAAGTAGAGGACAAGGAGGAAGAAGTCGAGGACAAGGATGAAGAAGTAGAGGACAAGGAGGAAGAAGTCGAGGACAAGGAGGAAGAAGTAGAGGACAAGGAGGAAGAAGTCGAGGACAAGGAGGAAGAAGTAGAGGACAAGGAGGAAGAAGTAGAGGACAAGGAGGAAGAAGTCGAGGACAAGGAGGAAGAAGTAGAGGACAAGGAGGAAGAAGTAGAGGACAAGGAGGAAGAAGTAGAGGACAAGGAGGAAGAAGTAGAGGACAAGGAGGAAGAAGTAGAGGACGAGGAGGAAGAAGTAGAGGACAAGGAGGAAGAAGTAGAGGACAAGGAGGAAGAAGTAGAGGACAAGGAGGAAGAAGTAGAGGACAAGGAGGAAGAAGTAGAGGACAAGGAGGAAGAAGTAGAGGACAAGGAGGAAGAAGTAGAGGGCGAGGAGGAAGAAGTAGAGGACAAGGAGGAAGAAGTAGAGGACAAGGAGGAAGAAGTAGAGGACAAGGAGGAAGAAGTAGAGGACAAGGAGGAAGGACAAGGAGGAAGAAGTAGAGGACAAGGAGGAAGAAGTAGAGGACAAGGAGGAAGAAGTAGAGGGCAAGGAGGAAGAAGTAGAGGACGAGGAGGAAGAAGTAGAGGACAAGGAGGAAGAAGTAGAGGACAAGGAGGAAGAAGTAGAGGACAAGGAGGAAGAAGTAGAGGACAAGGAGGAAGAAGTAGATGACAAGGAGGAAGAAGTAGAGGACGAGGAGGAAGAAGTAGAGGACAAGGAGGAAGAAGTAGAGGACAAGGAGGAAGAAGTAGAGGACAAGGAGGAAGAAGTAGAAGACGAGGAGGAAGAAGTAGAAGACGAGGAGGAAGAAGTAGAGGACGAGGAGGAAGAAGTAGAGGACGAGGAGGAAGAAGTAGAAGACGAGGAGGAAGAAGTAGAAGACGAGGAGGAAGAAGTAGAGGACAAGGAGGAAGGACAAGGAGGAAGAAGTAGAGGACAAGGAGGAAGAAGTAGAGGACAAGGAGGAAGGACAAGGAGGAAGAAGTAGAGGACAAGGAGGAAGGACAAGGAGGAAGAAGTAGAGGACAAGGAGGAAGGACAAGGAGGAAGAAGTAGAGGACAAGGAGGAAGGACAAGGAGGAAGAAGTAGAGGACAAGGAGGAAGAAGTAGAGGACGAGGAGGAAGAAGTAGAGGACGAGGAGGAAGAAGTAGAGGACGAGGAGGAAGAAGTAGAAGACGAGGAGGAAGAAGTAGAAGACGAGGAGGAAGAAGTTGAGGACAAGGAGGAAAAAGTCGAGGACGAGGAGGAAGCAGTAGAGAGCGATGTTGATGTAGTAGAGGACAAGGAGGAGAAAATGAAGAATGAGAGGACGAGGAGGAAAAAAAGTAAAGGGCGAGGAGTAGGAGTTGCTAATTTACTACAATCGATGTGGCTTTTGATTCGTATTCATGTTAGATTTATTCAGGACCAATGCGTTCTCTTGTTCATTTCAGCTCTGCTTAATTAGGAATAGATGCGATGGTTACCATGACTGTTGTCCTGAAATGGATTGTCGCAGGAGCTACTGCTACTGGAAATAGGTAAGAATGTGTATTCTCATTTTGAAAAGTAAATGTGATATTTGATCATCTTTCCTCATAACAATAATTGATTTTCTGTTGTGGAGACCAAACCACAAGTTGAGGTGAGATACAAAACAAAGAAAGCAGTTCAATGAGCACTGTAATCTTTCAATAATGTTAGCACAATAATAGTATGTGTTCCCTATGACGCTTTTTTCCCTGTAGCTTTGCATAAAAAAGTAAAAGGAAACACACACACACATACACACACACACACAAATACACACACACACACACACGCACGCACACACACACACACGCACGCACGCACGCACGCACGCACGCACGCACGCACACACACACACACACACACACACGCACGCACGCACGCACGCACGCACGCACGCACGCACGCACGCACACACAAACACACACACACACACATACACACACACACAAATACACACACACACACACACACACGCACGCACACACACACACACACGCACGCACGCACGCACGCACGCACGCACGCACGCACACACACACACACACGCACGCACGCACGCACGCACACACACACACACACACACACACACACGAAAATTTGCTAGCAAGCCCATGCGGATGCCAAATCTAACACAAGTCTTTTTTCTACTCGAGCTTTTGTTTAAGGACAGGTTTTACCCTCAGAATCATGAATTTTCAAAAAATTCATCAAAAACGAGATTTGGCACACACATAATCCTCAGCCTCTCATCTATCATTTCTACAACTGTCTTGACTCTCTGTTGCCTCAGATGTTTATTTTAAATAATTTAAATGAAGTGGTGTGTTATTGCAAAGTCAAAAAGCCATATTGTCCAAGAGCTTCACTTTGATTGGTTCTCTTAACTGTGGCTATCCGGGAGCCTGAGCAACTGGACCAATCAAAGCACAGATTACAATAGCGCGTCAGTTCGTTCACTTCCCAATGATGCAAGCACTCTGAAAGAGGTTTTAACTCGGCAGACTTCTGTATCAGTTGTTTGATCGTCCCATTGTATGAACAAATTTGAAATACCCTCTAAGCTGGTGTATGTATGTTTCTTTTCTAAATATGTTGATTTTAACAGATATTTGCAAGCATCTAATTGAATCATGAAAGTAAACAAAGTACTGCGATTACATCATTTGTTTATTTGTGCATATGTTTATATTATATCTTGTCCATTTTCTGAAGAATAGCGTTTATCAAGTGTAGAAGATATTCGTTCAAATTCTGCTGGAAACAGAGGAATCGTCATGATGTTGAATAAAACTGATAATTTACTTTCTCAGAATCGAATGAGTATTGACATGATGCATCAGTACAGATTTGAATGAACTGAATTCGTTATGAGAGACTCAGACGAACAAAAAAGAAAAGATGAAATAACATCTAATGCCTTCTGTCTGTATTTATATGTGCAGATTTAGAAAATCCAAGACCTCCCGCTCCAAAGCCAAGACAGCCAGCCAGCCAAGCCACGCAAGAGGCGATTCCATGGAAATCGTTGTAACGGAAGTATCAAGGGAAGGGTGTGACGGCGACATGGAAGCACAGGAGGCAAAACCATGAAGACTGTGAGCAGTGGTGCCCAGCTAAAAGTGATGATGAGGCAAGACCCAATGCCAAGGCTCTGCCAAACGTTGTGCCCTTTGACTCACGCGTCTGTACATGCTGAGTAAAGTGTTCTATCATGAGTGGTCGTGGAAGTTTTTCATATATCTGGTTTTACTGACATTTCGAATTCTCATGGGCAAAATTTCTCTCTCTCTCTCTCTCTCTCTCTCTCTCTCTCTCTCTCTCTCTCTCTCTCTATCTGTCTCTCTCTCTGACTCTCTCTCTGTCTCTCTCTGTCTCTTTCTCTCTGTCTCTCTCTCTCTCTCTCACGCACACACACACACACATATGCATGCACACACACGCACACACACACACATGCACACATATGCATGCACCAACAGATATGCATAAACAAACAAACACACACACATATGCATGCACCAACGCACACAGAACACATACACATTCATGCACACACATACACACACATGATTGCACACACACATACACATGCATGCACACACACACATATGCATGCACACACACACACACATGCACACACACATATGCATGAACACACACACACGCACACACACACACACACATATGCATGCACACACACACACGCATATGCATGCACACACACATGCATGCACACACACACACACATGCATGCACACACACACACATGCACACACTCACACACACGCATGCACGCGAGTAGTTATAGAGTTGGCGGTACGACCTCATTAATTAACACTCCTAATTAGGACACTGTTAACTTTATGATTGAGATCATGCAAGTGTTCACCATGAATGAATCAGCTTGTGTAGGCCACCATGAATGAATCAGGTTGTGTGATGATCGAGTTGTGTTGTGTTTCTCTCTTACAAACATGCACAGACACTCGCACACTCACACATACACACACAGACACACTCACACACACACTCACACTCACACAAACATGCACGCACAGACACTCAAACACACTCTCTTTCTCTTGTGTGCACTTGGATTGAGCCAAGGCAATCTTGTTGGCCTACAAACGGGCGATTTCCTCCCCACGTCACATCAACGCCAGAAATTTAGCTTAAAACAGATGAAATCACATTTGTTGAGTCTTCCCAAAGCACGGTTACTTCATTGGGAATGTACGGAATTCATTTTCAGCCAGATAGAGTACCCGCACGTAGAAAACGCGGTGAAAGGAAATGGTCTAAGCGCGGCAATTGTTCGTAAACTATGTATGTAAAAATGATTTATTTTTTTTTGGGAGGGGGGGGGGGGGGGAGGATTCAAATACACCATTAAAAAGCACTAAAAAGTAGAAACATTGTAGAATTTTTTTTTAATCGGTTAATATTTTTAAAAAATGACGTTTATTTGAAGGATTAAATATTTGTGAATTAAAATTCCCAAATTTCTCTGTTTTGTATTACAAATGGCCAGAACTCCGTTGTTTTTTGCTCAATTATCTCACAACTTGGCAGGTGGGCTTCAGATATAATGCAGATGATCTAATCAAGTGTTTGTAGACGGAAAAATACTGGGCCTGGAAACAAACAACAAAACAAACCACAACATACACGATGTAGCAGACAGCAAAGACCTAATCCGCCAATCAAAATACTGCGATATGGACATGTGACAAGAACCTCTGTGTACCTGCATGTTTTGTATTACAAATGGCCAGAACTCCGTTGTTTTTTGCTCAATTATCTCACAACTCGGCCGGTGGGCTTCTTATATCATGCAGATGATCAAACCAAGTGTTGACAGACGGAAAAATACTGAGCCTTGAAACAAACAACAAAAAACCCCACAACATACACGATGTAGCAGACAGCCAAGACCGAATCCGCCAATCAAAATACTGCGATTTGGTAACATGACAAGAACCTCTGTGTACCTGTTGATCACTAAAACAGTTTTCTCACTTTTAAAAAGGGATTAGAGCCACTGAAAATGCCCAGAAACAATCACAAAGATGTCCATTTAACCACATCACATGTTTATTTTTTGAAAACAACAGTCAAAATGCTCATAAATTTAGTCTTGTCATCACCCAAAAACCGGTCAAAATGAGAAATGGCCATCACACGATCATCCGCATAAAGTAAATTTCTACTGATCTAAACATTCTCAGACAGATGAAAGTTGGCAAAAATTTCTTGAAATGGTAATCTATTGGCGTTTAGTCTTTGGACGTCCTTTGTAACTGTTGTAAGAAATGTTATCATACCTTCCGAAGAGCTGATTTTGCCGCTAGTGTCATTTATCTCTTCTCTCTCTATGTTATCTATCTCTCTTCTCTCTCTCTTCTCTATCTCAACCCCCCTTTATCTCTCTCCTCTTTGGCTATCTTTCCCTCTCTCTATCTCTCTCCCTCTATCTCTGTCTCTCTCTCACTCTCTCTTTTTCTCTCTCTCTCGCTCTCTCTGTCTCTCTCTCTCACTCTCTCTCTCTCCCTCTCTCTCTCTCTCTCTCCCTCTCTGTATGTCTCTTACTCTGTCATCTATCTCTTTTCTCTCTCTGTCATCTCTCTTTTTTCTCTGTCTCTTCTCTCTCTCTGTCTCTCTCTCTCTTTCTGTCTGTCATCTCTCTCTACTCTTTCGTCCCTCTCTCTCTTCTTTTTCTTCTCCCTTTCTCCCTCTCTCTCTTACGCCCTCTCTCATTCTGTCGTCTCTATGTTCTCTCTGTTCTCTCATTCTCTTTCTCACTCTCTCTCTCTTCTCTTTGTCTTCTCTCTCTTCTCTCTCTCTCTTACTCTCTCTCTCTCTCTCTCTCTCTCCCTCTTATCTCTCCTCTCTCTCTCACTCTCTGTCATTTCCCTCTTCTCTCTCTCTCGCTATTTCTCTCTCTCTTTGTCTCTCTCTCTTCTCTCTCTCTCTCACTTCTCTCTTTCTCTCTCTCTCTCTCCCTCTCTGTCTCTCTCTTTCTCTCTCTCCCTCTCTGTCTGTATGTCTGTCTCTCTCTCTCTCCCTCTCTGTCTGTCTGTCTGTCTGTCTGTCTGTCTGTCTGTCTGTCTCTCACTCTCTCTCTCTCTCTCTGTCTGGAGGGGGAAGATGAGAAGGGGGACGAGGGTGAGGGGTAGGGGGGAGGTGGACGGGGACGGGAGCAGAAGGAGTAGGAGGACAAGCAGCAGGAGGAGGACGAGCAGAAGGATGTGGACGAGCAGCAGGAGGAGGTCGAGCAGGAGGAGAAGGAATAAGAGAAAGAGGAGAAAGAAAAAAATATAAGTATAGGACGAAGAGGGAGACGTAAAGAACCACGATGAAGAAGTAGAGGACGAGGAGGAAGAAGTAGAGGACGAGGAGGAAGAAGTAGAGGACAAGGAGGAAGAAGTAGAGGACAAGGAGGAAGAAGTAGAGGACAAGGAGGAAGAAGTAGAGGACAAGGAGGAAGAAGTAGAGGACAAGGAGGAAGAAGTAGAGGACAAGGAGGAAGAAGTAGAGGACAAGGAGGAAGAAGTAGAGGACAAGGAGGAAGAAGTAGAGGACAAGGAGAAAGGACAAGGAGGAAGAAGTAGAGGACAAGGAGGAAGAAGTAGAGGACAAGGAGGAAGAAGTAGAGGACAAGGAGGAAGAAGTAGAGGACAAGGAGGAAGAAGTAGAGGACAAGGAGGAAGAAGTAGAGGACAAGGAGGAAGAAGTAGAGGACAAGGAGGAAGAAGTAGAGGACAAGGAGGAAGAAGTAGAGGACAAGGAGGAAGAAGTAGAGGACAAGGAGGAAGAAGTAGAGGACAAGGAGGAAGAAGTAGAGGACAAGGAGGAAGAAGTAGAGGACAAGGAGGAAGAAGTAGAGGACAAGGAGGAAGAAGTAGAGGACAAGGAGGAAGAAGTAGAGGACAAGGAGGAAGAAGTAGAGGACAAGGAGGAAGAAGTAGAGGACAAGGAGGAAGAAGTAGAGGACAAGGAGGAAGAAGTAGAGGACAAGGAGGAAGAAGTAGAGGACAAGGAGGAAGAAGTAGAGGACAAGGAGGAAGAAGTAGAGGACAAGGAGGAAGAAGTAGAGGACAAGGAGGAAGAAGTAGAGGACAAGGAGGAAGGACAAGGAGGAAGAAGTAGAGGACAAGGAGGAAGAAGTAGAGGACAAGGAGGAAGAAGTAGAGGACAAGGAGGAAGAAGTAGAGGACAAGGAGGAAGAAGTAGAGGACAAGGAGGAAGAAGTAGAGGACAAGGAGGAAGAAGTAGAGGACAAGGAGGAAGGACAAGGAGGAAGAAGTAGAGGACAAGGAGGAAGAAGTAGAGGACAAGGAGGAAGAAGTAGAGGACAAGGAGGAAGAAGTAGAGGACAAGGAGGAAGAAGTAGAGGACAAGGAGGAAGAAGTAGAGGACAAGGAGGAAGAAGTAGAGGACAAGGAGGAAGAAGTAGAGGACAAGGAGGAAGGACAAGGAGGAAGAAGTAGAGGACAAGGAGGAAGAAGTAGAGGACAAGGAGGAAGAAGTAGAGGACAAGGAGGAAGAAGTAGAGGACAAGGAGGAAGAAGTAGAGGACAAGGAGGAAGAAGTAGAGGACAAGGAGGAAGAAGTAGAGGACAAGGAGGAAGAAGTAGAGGACAAGGAGGAAGGACAAGGAGGAAGAAGTAGAGGACAAGGAGGAAGAAGTAGAGGACAAGGAGGAAGAAGTAGAGGACAAGGAGGAAGAAGTAGAGGACAAGGAGGAAGAAGTAGAGGACAAGGAGGAAGAAGTAGAGGACAAGGAGGAAGGACAAGGAGGAAGAAGTAGAGGACAAGGAGGAAGAAGTAGAGGACAAGGAGGAAGAAGTAGAGGACAAGGAGGAAGAAGTAGAGGACAAGGAGGAAGAAGTAGAGGACAAGGAGGAAGAAGTAGAGGACAAGGAGGAAGAAGTAGAGGACAAGGAGGAAGAAGTAGAGGACAAGGAGGAAGAAGTAGAGGACAAGGAGGAAGAAGTAGAGGACAAGGAGGAAGAAGTAGAGGACAAGGAGGAAGAAGTAGAGGACAAGGAGGAAGAAGTAGAGGACAAGGAGGAAGAAGTAGAGGACAAGGAGGAAGAAGTAGAGGACAAGGAGGAAGAAGTAGAGGACAAGGAGGAAGAAGTAGAGGACAAGGAGGAAGAAGTAGAGGACAAGGAGGAAGAAGTAGAGGACAAGGAGGAAGAAGTAGAGGACAAGGAGGAAGAAGTAGAGGACAAGGAGGAAGAAGTAGAGGACAAGGAGGAAGAAGTAGAGGACAAGGAGGAAGGACAAGGAGGAAGAAGTAGAGGACAAGGAGGAAGAAGTAGAGGACAAGGAGGAAGAAGTAGAGGACAAGGAGGAAGAAGTAGAGGACAAGGAGGAAGAAGTAGAGGACAAGGAGGAAGAAGTAGAGGACAAGGAGGAAGAAGTAGAGGACAAGGAGGAAGAAGTAGAGGACAAGGAGGAAGAAGTAGAGGACAAGGAGGAAGAAGTAGAGGACAAGGAGGAAGGACAAGGAGGAAGAAGTAGAGGACAAGGAGGAAGAAGTAGAGGACAAGGAGGAAGAAGTAGAGGACAAGGAGGAAGAAGTAGAGGACAAGGAGGAAGAAGTAGAGGACAAGGAGGAAGAAGTAGAGGACAAGGAGGAAGAAGTAGAGGACAAGGAGGAAGAAGTAGAGGACAAGGAGGAAGGACAAGGAGGAAGAAGTAGAGGACAAGGAGGAAGAAGTAGAGGACAAGGAGGAAGAAGTAGAGGACAAGGAGGAAGAAGTAGAGGACAAGGAGGAAGAAGTAGAGGACAAGGAGGAAGAAGTAGAGGACAAGGAGGAAGAAGTAGAGGACAAGGAGGAAGAAGTAGAGGACAAGGAGGAAGAAGTAGAGGACAAGGAGGAAGAAGTAGAGGACAAGGAGGAAGAAGTAGAGGACAAGGAGGAAGAAGTAGAGGACAAGGAGGAAGAAGTAGAGGACAAGGAGGAAGAAGTAGAGGACAAGGAGGAAGAAGTAGAGGACAAGGAGGAAGAAGTAGAGGACAAGGAGGAAGGACAAGGAGGAAGAAGTAGAGGACAAGGAGGAAGAAGTAGAGGGCGAGGAGGAAGAAGTAGAGGACAAGGAGGAAGAAGTAGATGACAAGGAGGAAGAAGTAGAGGACAAGGAGGAAGAAGTCGAGGACAAGGATGAAGAAGTAGAGGACAAGGAGGAAGAAGTCGAGGACAAGGAGGAAGAAGTAGAGGACAAGGAGGAAGAAGTCGAGGACAAGGAGGAAGAAGTAGAGGACAAGGAGGAAGAAGTAGAGGACAAGGAGGAAGAAGTCGAGGACAAGGAGGAAGAAGTAGAGGACAAGGAGGAAGAAGTAGAGGACAAGGAGGAAGAAGTAGAGGACAAGGAGGAAGAAGTAGAGGACAAGGAGGAAGAAGTAGAGGACGAGGAGGAAGAAGTAGAGGACAAGGAGGAAGAAGTAGAGGACAAGGAGGAAGAAGTAGAGGACAAGGAGGAAGAAGTAGAGGACAAGGAGGAAGAAGTAGAGGACAAGGAGGAAGAAGTAGAGGACAAGGAGGAAGAAGTAGAGGGCGAGGAGGAAGAAGTAGAGGACAAGGAGGAAGAAGTAGAGGACAAGGAGGAAGAAGTAGAGGACAAGGAGGAAGAAGTAGAGGACAAGGAGGAAGGACAAGGAGGAAGAAGTAGAGGACAAGGAGGAAGAAGTAGAGGACAAGGAGGAAGAAGTAGAGGGCAAGGAGGAAGAAGTAGAGGACGAGGAGGAAGAAGTAGAGGACAAGGAGGAAGAAGTAGAGGACAAGGAGGAAGAAGTAGAGGACAAGGAGGAAGAAGTAGAGGACAAGGAGGAAGAAGTAGATGACAAGGAGGAAGAAGTAGAGGACGAGGAGGAAGAAGTAGAGGACAAGGAGGAAGAAGTAGAGGACAAGGAGGAAGAAGTAGAGGACAAGGAGGAAGAAGTAGAAGACGAGGAGGAAGAAGTAGAAGACGAGGAGGAAGAAGTAGAGGACGAGGAGGAAGAAGTAGAGGACGAGGAGGAAGAAGTAGAAGACGAGGAGGAAGAAGTAGAAGACGAGGAGGAAGAAGTAGAGGACAAGGAGGAAGGACAAGGAGGAAGAAGTAGAGGACAAGGAGGAAGAAGTAGAGGACAAGGAGGAAGGACAAGGAGGAAGAAGTAGAGGACAAGGAGGAAGGACAAGGAGGAAGAAGTAGAGGACAAGGAGGAAGGACAAGGAGGAAGAAGTAGAGGACAAGGAGGAAGGACAAGGAGGAAGAAGTAGAGGACAAGGAGGAAAAAGTAGAGGACGAGGAGGAAGAAGTAGAGGACGAGGAGGAAGAAGTAGAGGACGAGGAGGAAGAAGTAGAAGACGAGGAGGAAGAAGTAGAAGACGAGGAGGAAGAAGTTGAGGACAAGGAGGAAAAAGTCGAGGACGAGGAGGAAGCAGTAGAGAGCGATGTTGATGTAGTAGAGGACAAGGAGGAGAAAATGAAGAATGAGAGGACGAGGAGGAAAAAAAGTAAAGGGCGAGGAGTAGGAGTTGCTAATTTACTACAATCGATGTGGCTTTTGATTCGTATTCATGTTAGATTTATTCAGGACCAATGCGTTCTCTTGTTCATTTCAGCTCTGCTTAATTAGGAATAGATGCGATGGTTACCATGACTGTTGTCCTGAAATGGATTGTCGCAGGAGCTACTGCTACTGGAAATAGGTAAGAATGTGTATTCTCATTTTGAAAAGTAAATGTGATATTTGATCATCTTTCCTCATAACAATAATTGATTTTCTGTTGTGGAGACCAAACCACAAGTTGAGGTGAGATACAAAACAAAGAAAGCAGTTCAATGAGCACTGTAATCTTTCAATAATGTTAGCACAATAATAGTATGTGTTCCCTATGACGCTTTTTTCCCTGTAGCTTTGCATAAAAAAGTAAAAGGAAACACACACACACATACACACACACACAAATACACACACACACACACACGCACGCACACACACACACACGCACGCACGCACGCACGCACGCACGCACGCACGCACACATACACACACACACACACACACGCACGCACGCACGCACGCACGCACGCACGCACGCACGCACGCACACACACACACACACACACACACATACACACACACACAAATACACACACACACACACACACACGCACGCACACACACACACACACGCACGCACGCACGCACGCACGCACGCACGCACGCACACACACACACACACGCACGCACGCACGCACGCACACACACACACACACACACACACACGAAAATTTGCTAGCAAGCCCATGCGGATGCCAAATCTAACACAAGTCTTTTTTCTACTCGAGCTTTTGTTTAAGGACAGGTTTTACCCTCAGAATCATGAATTTTCAAAAAATTCATCAAAAACGAGATTTGGCACACACATAATCCTCAGCCTCTCATCTATCATTTCTACAACTGTCTTGACTCTCTGTTGCCTCAGATGTTTATTTTAAATAATTTAAATGAAGTGGTGTGTTATTGCAAAGTCAAAAAGCCATATTGTCCAAGAGCTTCACTTTGATTGGTTCTCTTAACTGTGGCTATCCGGGAGCCTGAGCAACTGGACCAATCAAAGCACAGATTACAATAGCGCGTCAGTTCGTTCACTTCCCAATGATGCAAGCACTCTGAAAGAGGTTTTAACTCGGCAGACTTCTGTATCAGTTGTTTGATCGTCCCATTGTATGAACAAATTTGAAATACCCTCTAAGCTGGTGTATGTATGTTTCTTTTCTAAATATGTTGATTTTAACAGATATTTGCAAGCATCTAATTGAATCATGAAAGTAAACAAAGTACTGCGATTACATCATTTGTTTATTTGTGCATATGTTTATATTATATCTTGTCCATTTTCTGAAGAATAGCGTTTATCAAGTGTGGAAGATATTCGTTCAAATTCTGCTGGAAACAGAGGAATCGTCATGATGTTGAATAAAACGGATAATTTACTTTCTCAGAATCGAATGAGTATTGACATGATGCATCAGTACAGATTTGAATGAACTGAATTCGTTATGAGAGACTCAGACGAACAAAAAAGAAAAGATGAAATAACATCTAATGCCTTCTGTATGTATTTATATGTGCAGATTTAGAAAATCCAAGACCTCCCGCTCCAAAGCCAAGACAGCCAGCCAGCCAAGCCACGCAAGAGGCGATTCCATGGAAATCGTTGTAACGGAAGTATCAAGGGAAGGGTGTGACGGCGACATGGAAGCACAGGAGGCAAAACCATGAAGACTGTGAGCAGTGGTGCCCAGCTAAAAGTGATGATGAGGCAAGACCCAATGCCAAGGCTCTGCCAAACGTTGTGCCCTTTGACTCACGCGTCTGTACATGCTGAGTAAAGTGTTCTATCATGAGTGGTCGTGGAAGTTTTTCATATATCTGGTTTTACTGACATTTCGAATTCTCATGGGCAAAATTTCTCTCTCTCTCTCTCTCTCTCTCTCTCTCTCTCTCTCTCTCTCTCTCTCTCTCTATCTGTCTCTCTCTCTGACTCTCTCTCTGTCTCTCTCTCTCTCTCTCTCTCTCTGTCTCTCTCTCTCTCTCTCACGCACACACACACACACATATGCATGCACACACACGCACACACACACACATGCACACATATGCATGCACCAACAGATATGCATAAACAAACAAACACACACACATATGCATGCACCAACGCACACAGAACACATACACATTCATGCACACACATACACACACATGATTGCACACACACATACACATGCATGCACACACACACATATGCATGCACACACACACACACATGCACACACACATATGCATGAACACACACACACGCACACACACACACACATATGCATGCACACACACACACGCATATGCATGCACACACACATGCATGCACACACACACATGCATGCACACACACACACATGCACACACTCACACACACGCATGCACGCGAGTAGTTATAGAGTTGGCGGTACGACCTCATTAATTAACACTCCTAATTAGGACACTGTTAACTTTATGATTGAGATCATGCAAGTGTTCACCATGAATGAATCAGCTTGTGTAGGCCACCATGAATGAATCAGGTTGTGTGATGATCGAGTTGTGTTGTGTTTCTCTCTTACAAACATGCACAGACACTCGCACACTCACACATACACACACAGACACACTCACACACACACTCACACTCACACAAACATGCACGCACAGACACTCAAACACACTCTCTTTCTCTTGTGTGCACTTGGATTGAGCCAAGGCAATCTTGTTGGCCTACAAACGGGCGATTTCCTCCCCACGTCACATCAACGCCAGAAATTTAGCTTAAAACAGATGAAATCACATTTGTTGAGTCTTCCCAAAGCACGGTTACTTCATTGGGAATGTACGGAATTCATTTTCAGCCAGATAGAGTACCCGCACGTAGAAAACGCGGTGAAAGGAAATGGTCTAAGCGCGGCAATTGTTCGTAAACTATGTATGTAAAAATGATTTATTTTTTTTTGGGAGGGGGGGGGGGGGGGAGGATTCAAATACACCATTAAAAAGCACTAAAAAGTAGAAACATTGTAGAATTTTTTTTTAATCGGTTAATATTTTTAAAAAATGACGTTTATTTGAAGGATTAAATATTTGTGAATTAAAATTCCCAAATTTCTCTGTTTTGTATTACAAATGGCCAGAACTCCGTTGTTTTTTGCTCAATTATCTCACAACTTGGCAGGTGGGCTTCAGATATAATGCAGATGATCTAATCAAGTGTTTGTAGACGGAAAAATACTGGGCCTGGAAACAAACAACAAAACAAACCACAACATACACGATGTAGCAGACAGCAAAGACCTAATCCGCCAATCAAAATACTGCGATATGGACATGTGACAAGAACCTCTGTGTACCTGCATGTTTTGTATTACAAATGGCCAGAACTCCGTTGTTTTTTGCTCAATTATCTCACAACTCGGCCGGTGGGCTTCTTATATCATGCAGATGATCAAACCAAGTGTTGACAGACGGAAAAATACTGAGCCTTGAAACAAACAACAAAAAACCCCACAACATACACGATGTAGCAGACAGCCAAGACCGAATCCGCCAATCAAAATACTGCGATTTGGTAACATGACAAGAACCTCTGTGTACCTGTTGATCACTAAAACAGTTTTCTCACTTTTAAAAAGGGATTAGAGCCACTGAAAATGCCCAGAAACAATCACAAAGATGTCCATTTAACCACATCACATGTTTATTTTTTGAAAACAACAGTCAAAATGCTCATAAATTTAGTCTTGTCATCACCCAAAAACCGGTCAAAATGAGAAATGGCCATCACACGATCATCCGCATAAAGTAAATTTCTACTGATCTAAACATTCTCAGACAGATGAAAGTTGGCAAAAATTTCTTGAAATGGTAATCTATTGGCGTTTAGTCTTTGGACGTCCTTTGTAACTGTTGTAAGAAATGTTATCATACCTTCCGAAG